>OVBB01001368.1:0-10267 GCA_900406415.1 Isatis lusitanica | reverse complement strand
AGTGGCTAACGCGTGGCTGCAATGTCGGAAGTAGAAAAGAAAGCGCCTTTCATACCAGAGGAATGGTCGGATGCAGCAAGTTCTGTTTCCTGCAGTTCGTTGCAACCGGTTGTAGCTTTGGTCTGCGGCCCTAAGAACAGTGGCAAGAGCACATTTTCCCGTAATCTTGTTGAAGTTCTTCTCCAAAGGTCATTGCTTCTCTTCAGCCTCGACTCTCTTTTAAGAAATCTGCATTGAGGGGAAAAGTTTTCTATCTATCTCTCTTCACTTTCCAGTGAAAATATCTTTACCTTCTTGCAATTTTTCCAAACTGGGCTGACATTTGACATTTAACTCGAAGAACAGATTCATCTACTAGGGAATCTTTTCTTCATTGTTTTGTTATTATAATTCCATCGTCTGAATGAGTTTGCTGAACATTTAACAGTTTTGGTTTTACAGATACAAAAGAGTTGCTTATTTGGACACGGATGTTGGCCAGCCTGAATTCACTGCACCTGGTTTTCTTTCTCTCACAGTTGTCGATAAATCAATTCTAGGTACCTCTCGTACTNTCTGTTTACATTCCCAAAACTTGTTTTTACATTGCTGTTTCGATCACTTAATTATTGTTTTACATTTGCTACTTTCTAGACTCGGATTGGACAGTTCCATGTGTAAAAACACCAGAGAGGTAATTTGATACGAGCAAATTTTCATGATATCAGTAGCACCGACTCTTTGATCTAATATTAAAGCCATTTGTCCTCTTTTCTGTTTTATTTGGTGTTGCCAGATGCTTCTTCTATGGTGATGTTTCTTCAAAGAGGGATCCAAAGGCATATTTGCAGTATGTATATACCTTGTTCGATTACTACCAGCTACACTTCTGCAAGTCGAGCGAGAATAAAACTGAATTACCTCTTGTCATTAACACACCAGGCTGGGTTAAAGGTACTCTTCTCTCCCTTTATCCTTTCAAAACAAAAGGACCTGTTCGTGTATTGTTCATTTGTTTCTTTGTCGTGTGTGGA
Source organism: Isatis lusitanica (assembly GCA_900406415.1). NCBI lineage: Eukaryota > Viridiplantae > Streptophyta > Magnoliopsida > Brassicales > Brassicaceae > Isatis > Isatis lusitanica. The sequence continues at coordinate 9,254 of OVBB01001368.1, read as the reverse complement.
ATTTTTTATTTTTCTTTCACTAATATTATGATTATGATCTTTAGGTATTGGCTATGATTTGCTGGTGGACGTATTGAGATATGTTTCTCCCTCCCATGTTGTGAAAATCAACATCTCTGCTTACAACAAGAACCTACCAGCTGGATACTTCTGGTTAGACGGTAATGATGATGAGACGGCTCATTTGATAGAGATTCAATCTGCTTACCAAGACAGTTTCAATCGATCGTAAGTCCTGTACAAAAGCTAGTTTTTCGAACAATCTCGTCCGATATGCCTTTTTTCTTGTTTCATGTCCTTAACAGGTTTGTGTATTCTTCTTTGTACAGCGTTTTAATACAAAAGGATGCTCGTTTGATGAGGGATACGCGTATAATCGCCTACTTCAGACAATGCATTAAAGGAAAAGACGTAAACACGATCAAAGAGCTAACCCATGAACTCGCTTCCCATACTCCTTATGAGGTTCCAATATCGAGTTTAACAATCAGTCATCTGCATTGTCAGGTAAGAAAACAATATAAAAGGTTATATTTTTCTAATCTCTATGTCTGACCCCAATAATGTGTTTCTCCTTTTGTTTTGTCGCTAGATCCCAAGTTCAGAAGTGTTTTATAGTTTGAATGCTTCCATAGTTGGCTTGGGCATTAGCTCCGATGTGTTTGAAGATTTGCCTTCATGCGTAGGTCTTGGTAAGTTGCTCTTGTCCATTGCAATTAGTAGGGAAATGCATATTGAATCTGGATTTACGGTTATTTATTATTGAAAGTTGGTTTTGGATGTGAATAGGAATCGTGAGGGGTATTGACACTGAGAGAGGAATCTTGTATGTGATCACTCCAGTTGCAGAAAATGTAGTTGAGAAAGTTGATCTTCTATTGCAAGGCTATATTCAGTTACCTACTTGTCTTTTGGAGGTGAAAGATTACAGATCTCCATATCTATCTCCCTATGTCTTAGCTTCCACCTAGTGTTTTCTTCTTCTTTTAAGACATTTTTTGCTCAGTTCTTCTGTTTACTTACACTACTATGTATCATCAATTTATCTAATACCAAGTTTCAGTTTTCTTTTTTTCGATTGTTCAATATCTCATATTATGCTAAGACCGAAGACAACCCAAAAAGTCATTTGGTAACAGTTTCAGACATTCTCGCTGGACAAGACTGGTCACAATAACAAGTTTGAACTCAGATTCAGTGACTAAAACATCCTTCACCAGAAAAGTAGGAACCTGATCTCCAAGAGACCTACACTTTTGGAAACCTGATCCTCCTATGGGGAAGGGAAGTAGAACCAAGAGCTGCATGGAGACCGAAATTATACATATGATGATGCTTTCTCTTCAAAGATTCCTAACAAACTCAGGAGATAATTTATCTTTTAAAAGAAGGCAAAAGATAAAAGAATTCGTTACTGTAATGTTCCGGTTAAGAACTTCAAACCCAATATATACACATCAAAACCACCTACCGGGTCAATCTTAAACCGATCTAAGAGAGAAAAAAAAAAAAAACGGTTCTCTGGTGTGGTTAACAGTGATCCATGGAAGCAGCTCTTCTGATGGTTTTTAAGGTTCCACCAAGTTCCATTGGAACCAGAGGTATAAGAGAATGCAACACGTCTGTAATCAACGGTCTATAACTCGGTTCTGGCTGCACGCACAAAACCGCCACTGCTGCTACCTACACATTTGATACACATATTCGTCGTATCACAAGTCTTTATTATATCTCAAAACCACCCCTCACTAAGATTTTGCAAACTAACCTGGTAAAGGTGTTTCAAGTCCATCGTGTCTTTAATCGCAGGATCTACGACGTTTGGTAACTTTGTTCTATCAGTGAGATAAGGCATTGCCTGAGAAGAAGAAAACACAAACCACAGTTCAAGATTCCGAGTCCAAGAGAGTTAGAAGGAAATGTTAGTATATATGTACCCAAGTGATGATGGATTCGCATTCACCGGGACCTAGCTTCTCGACAGGTTTTTTCCCAAGTAAAAGCTCTAACAACACTACCCCAAAAGCATACACGTCGCTCTTTTCTGTCAATTGGCCTATTCATTTATAGAACATACAAAAAAGTTATAGTAACGAGGAAGATATGCTTAGCATGCAGAAGCTAATGTTTTATCTAAATTAAGAATTGAGAGATTTATATTTCAGGGCTTTACCGTCAAGAAGATACTCTGGTGCAACGTACCCAACTGTCCCGGAAAGCTTAAGGTTCTTGTTCTTTGGTCCATTAACAACAGCAAGACCAAAATCTGAAATCTACATTTTCATAAAAAAGCCAGAGCTTGGGATAGCCAAAAACAAAGGAAATTGATACTGAAACATTCTCATTTCTAAACATCGATTTGTTACCTTAGCGTTGAAATTACAATCCAACAATATGTTGGACGATTTCAAGTCCCTGTGAATGATCGCTGGATGACAATGTTCATGCAAATACTCTAGTCCCCTAATTGGAATACACACAGAAAAGAATATAGTTGTTTAGTCATCTAGATTGTTGAACTGTTGTGTAAACACACAAGAAATCATGCTCACCTCGCTATATCAAGAGCAATCTTCATCCTCATAGGCCATGTGATTGTGATCGCCGAACCTCGAGAAGATCCTGAGAACATGTACCCATGAACATAAAGTTTCAAACTTTCATGCTCACCACAACTTAGAGAGGGATATGTAAGTCGGTTTTTGTACCGTGCAAGTGAGATTCCAGAGAGACATTTGGCATCAGCTCGTAGACGATGAATCTTGCAGTATCATTCGTGCTATAACCCAAGAGGGATATTATATTCGGGTGCTGGATCTTACTCAATATCTCAACCTCACACTGCAATTCTCCAACAATAATACAAACTTAAGAATAAATTATCTGCTATCCGGCTAACTTCATTGCAAAATTGCATATGAAACCACAGACAGAAGCAAATCAACTCCAAGATATGGATTGTATTGCACCTTAAATTCCTTCGTTGCTTCTTCACTGCCACAGTCTAGCTTCTTAACGGCAGCTTGAACGTTGTTCTCTAATGTAGCCAAATACACACATCCGAATCCACCTTGGCCTAAAATGTTACTCTCCTTGAAACCACTTGTTCCCTTTTCTATCATACTGTAATCAATCAACGACACCACTTTCTGCTTTGTAGATCTCGCCTCGAATGTTTTTGAGCGACTAGACCGATTCAAGAACCGTGAGAATGTGATTCCACTACACTCGCAGCCTTCAAAACCAAAATTGGCACATTGGAGACGATACTCAAACAATGTAGGTAAGGTAAATTACCATTGAGGTAAAAAACACAGACGCATGGATAAACAAACCGCTTCAAATAAGCTAAGATTCAATGCATTCAATGATCACTTTCTCAGATATGTCACCATGAATTTCAAGTTTAAAGCCATCAACCATCAAGAACATGAACAAGTGATGTGATCTAAGAGGAATTACCTGAGTTCTTGAGGTTTCTTCTCCTATGGAAAGCCCAATAGAGCAGAGAGCAGACTAAGAGTATGCCAACTAAGGAAAAAGAAGCTGCAAGTGAAATCACCAGTCTCATGTTGTTACTATCTTGTTTATGCAGTTCCTTCTCTCCCTGTTGAAACCCTGGTAAACAAACCCAAAGGGATGAGTTATTCTTTCTTCATCATTTCAGATTTTGTTTATCCAAATATAAACCGCATAAAACCTTCAGATTCAAGAAAATTTGGGAACTTTGCAGACCAAGAAGAGATATCGTGTGAAAAGTTCGAACTTTACGGCGAGAGATAAGCTTTACAATGAAAATGGGGGAGTACAGAGGAAAATTCTTGTGACCCAGAGGAGAAAACCCCCCCCCCCCCACAAAGCTAAAACCTTTTTGAAGAAAGTTTGAGAAAATCTACTTTCTAACAAAAAGATGAAAGTTGTAACGAACAGAAAAAACATAATCATTAAAGGCGCAGGTGACAAACAACTGAGCAAGAGTAGCCAGAATATGTTTCTCCTCTGAAGTTCTTGAATTTTCAGCCCCAATTATAATGTGGTGATAAATTACTAAACCCTAGAACTGAAGGAAAAGAAAAAAAAATAAAAGAGAGAAGAGATCCTATGAATTACCAGGAGATAAGGCGGGAGTGAAAGCAGAAGGTTTAGGAGGATGGGATTCTTGTGTATTGAGGAACACAACACATGTGGATTGATGAAGAAGAACAGAAGCTTGTAGTAAAACAAGAGCTGTAATAACAAATTGCCTCATTTCTTTTTTTTTTTCTCTTTTTTTACCTTATTTTTTGTAAATACTTAAAACAGATTTCTTTGAATTGGTTTTCAGAGAAGAGAGAAGAAAATTGGTCCAAGAAAATTTGAGTGATTAAAGAAAGACGAGGAGGAAAGAATGTGTTTGAAAGTTTGAGAGAAAGAGAGAGATGTTCAAGAATTATTCACTTTCCAACTTAACCATTGTTGAAGCTCTGTGAGAGAAAGTGTAAGAAGAAAGAGACAAAAGGATTCGGACGAAAATTTGGAGGTGGAGCAGTTACCAAAAGAATATCGGAAAGTTCGTCCGGATAGGGAAAATTATTTTTGGTATTAAGGCAAACAAATATATCATTTTAATATATGAACACTTATTATTTGTGAGGTTGGGTTCAAACAGTTATCCTACACTCTGATAAAATTATACACAAGAGTTACTCGAGTGAGAGTATATTTGTGGAGATTTTCCAGTGCTACAAATTTTCATATTCACATTTTTCAGAATGAAAGAGTCTAAAAAACAGTGGTAATACTAGACTTTGACTTTCCAAGCTCTCCATCAGAAATTAAAGTTATAAAGCTAAGAAAAACTTTTTTTTTTTGGTTATAGAATTAAAAGACTTAAAAACCAGGCTTTTGTGTTTCTTTTATGCTAAGAATAACGATGTTCAGAGCCAGTAGATGACATGGCAACCATCCATGTGGACACCACTGAACGTCGATCTAGGTTAGACAATATAATAATAACAATTTTGTAGATTTCGAAATTAGCCAGCCTCTGTTAAATTTATAGAGCATGTAAGCAAAAATACTCTCTCGTTGTAGTTTTATCAATAATTAAGTGCTCCCTCGTATGTACTACACACATGTCTTTGACGAGTATCTTACTGTCTTTGTCGAGATTTACATCTATTTTATTTTGACATGATTTCAGACCCAACATGACGAATACACCCTTTTTTTAACGTACCATCCAATTAAATAATCAATGATGTACTTGAATAAAGTTTATTAGATGCTGGTTTGTGTTTGAGTAGCCGTATTTGATCCGTGTACAAGCTCATAGAGGAACGCCAATATTCAAATGAACACACACTGTAGCCTTTCTTATTAATGAGAAACCTCTGGTCTAACTAATAACCTAAAAATAATAGTAACAATGCAACTTCCAAAAATCAAAGGAATGCAAACAAGATTTAATTTATGTAAAAAGCAAAAAAAGTTTCGCAATAAGATATTCGGCTTGGAGTTGGACTTTCTGATGGACATGGAATATTATTAGATTACCTAATAATAATATAGTTGCTATGTAGTTAATTCCATTTCGAAACGCAACTACTTTCACATTGTTAGGTGAATAATGGTTTGTCTTGAATCTTGATGATAAACTATTACTATATTTTCTTCCCATCCAAACCCCAGACTAGGCATTATTATGGGACAATGTTTATAATTATTCGTATGATTTATATTTATATTTACGAGACACAAAATTGTTCTTTCAATTGTTTTTCTATAAAAATTTGGTTCTCTAATTTAATACAAATTTGGACCCAAAAAAAAACTAAAATAATTGGCTCTTTATCAAATTTAGGGAGATTTATCGTGTCTTTAAATTGGATTATGTTGGAAGTTTAGATCGTGATTTAAATCTGTAGTTTTATGTCTTAAGACTTCATCAGGCAAAAAAAAAGTATTTAGGCTTTAACTTCAACCTTCCATTTCTTCACTTCTTCATTGCCTCATTCTCAAATGTTGCAAGAATATTTCATTATCACAGATTCACAATCATATCAATGATATCCTAACGGAGTTTGAAGCATGAAATCATTCTTCATCGAGGATGGACCAATCACTCGGATGAAGGTTTAAGTTGGGAAGTTTAGTGAACAACTTATCAAACCAATACCATACCTTGTGATAGTTAAGCACTCGCACCATTCGAGATTTGATGCAACACACTACTTATCTCCACCCTTGTAGCATTTATATGCTTCAGCTAGAAACAACAAACAAACAAAAAAACTACTTAAACTTTCATCCATGCCAAATTCTTCTCTCTGATCCTCCATGTTTTAAAATAACTGAACACTCGTTTCCTTTATTTCTATTATTTGCCTAATTTACAAAAATCAACGAAAAACCATATTTGTTTTAACTCTATTCTTGCGACTTTGATCTATATGAATTTTGAACCCAATAATTCTTGCAATTTCTACTATTTACAATATAGTTTGTGGACTAAAACTTAAACAATCAGTTATCATAGAAAATTAGGAATGCCATTGAATAACTAACTATAAATGCTTTGTTTTCGATAATTCGTAAATAGAGTTTGATCAAGGCAAATGTTTTCAATGCTAAGCCAACAATACTTTTTTGAAACACACATGTTATCCGTGCAAAAGAAAATACTTTTTTGTAATATGTTTATATTTGGCAGTTAGTTGCCGAAGATGAAGAAGTGGTCGAAGAACAGCCACGCTAGAAAGAAGAACGACTTTTCTACGTGATGGCTTGTAAAAAAAAACATTTCATCTCTTTTGTAAATTATGTTCTTTTTCTTTCAATCAAGTCTGGAAAATTGTGGCTATTTGCCATGTGGCTGGGATACGCTCCGTGAGGAGCGTGTTGATGCTACATGAAAATAGTTGATGGAAATTGAAAAATATTTGAAATTTCAAAAATTTCGAATTTGTGAGTGTGACCAAACCAAATGGTTATGGGTTTTCGGTGCACCATGTGTAGGTTTCTGACATAACTATGCTTCGCAGACTTTGATTTGAAGAAGAATCCCAACGTCTCTGCTTACGTTTGCTTACGTTTAAACAGGAGGTTCCATTTGGAGCCAAGTCCATGGAGAATGAGCATTGAAGAGAATAAAGGTTATGCACCAGATTCAGGAGCAACCTCATCATCATCACGACTCTGAGACCAGTTCCACATGATTTGCTTTTTAACTAGCGACTTTTCAGCCTTTCTTCCACGAGCTCGATGCACCAATATAGAAGCGATTCAATTCGGTTAAGAAGGCAAAGAGTTTCGAGTGAGGAGGGTTCCTGGTCGTGATCCTTCTTGTGGTTCTCGGCGATGCTGCTGCACACAATAGTTCGAAGAGGTAAAAGCCATCCCTTATAGTTTTCCTCCAGAATCTTCTTTGAGAAAAACCCACTGCCTCCTCTGCTTGTCTCTTTACCTGCTTCACTTTCTATAATTTTGTCCAAGTCAGAAAAAATTAACAAGAACAAGAGAGATCAAAAGTCTTCTGATTTACATAAGAGATACTATGGTTAGCTATCGGATAATTTCAAATACTAAATCGAGACATTTTAAAGAATCAGGTTTCCTCAATTTACTTGNGAAGTGGATGAGAAAACTTTTTGAGTTAAAAAGACTTTTACCTCTCGAATCATTTAACAATGCGACCCTGTAGAGGTTCAGTGCTGCCAGTACCTGAAATTTAGCAAGATAAGCTTAGCACGCTACTCTCATTTAAACAGAAATGATANGAGTGAATGAGAAATTTTTTTGAGTTGAAGGACTTTTTACCTCTCGAATCATTTAACAATGCGACCCTGTAGAGGTTCAGTGCTGCCAGAACCTGAACAAACATCACACAATACTTTGTTATAAATTTAGCAAGATAAGCTTAGCACGCTACTCTCATTTAAACAGAAATGATATAGGAGTGAATAAATTGCCTCATCACTCTGGTCCGGGAAGAGTGGAGGACCACCCTGTGGAGGCTTCAAGACGAACTCCACTAGCTCAGTAACATGCGTATCACAATCTGTAGCTTTCAAGCTGCGTGTGCTTATGTTGTCTTTAACTTGATCCAGAAGGATCCCTCTCTGGTTGATTTAGCAAAACAAAGTTGAAATGGGATACCGTTTTCTTATAAAAGAAACATGCTAAACTATGCAGTTTATGATGAATGGTCTACGCATGCATAGGTGTATCTTCATAATCATCATCTCTGTGAAGTGTTACACGCTATACTGTTCACGAAGCTCAAGGGGACACGAATATACTAACCATTGTGGGAGATTGGGAATTTTTGACAAGGGCACTTAAAACGTCAAGCCGCTGAGGAGCTGGTATATCAGAAAGAATCTAATTAAACAGCACAAAGAAAAAAATAGTAAGACGAAATATATAACTGTCTCTGTTTACACTTAAACAAAGCCGAATAGATAAACTAAGTTCTGAACAAAGAAAGTATTTTTAAAAGAATACAAATGGAAAGAAAGATAAACAGGGCACATGGACTGAAGGTAGTCACTCTGTGTCAAAGTGGCCAACACCTCTTTTAATTCTATAGGCTTATCAGAAAAAGTGATTTAAAGAAAAGAATTCATTTCAAAGTTATATAAGAAAAACGATCTTCAAGGAAACAAAACGCATTTCTGCAACTCTGAAACAGTTTTCCACATACTGATTAAGTCAAGAAGGTTTACTTACACTCTTTAGTGCCTCAAATGTCTTCTTCCTTAGCCCTGCGTCTGGGGCATACATGATCACTAATGTAACAGCCTGAAAGAAAGAAATGAGTCATTTAGAATGCTTGTAAATCAGAATGATGTAAAGATCAAAGAGAAAAGAATTATGCCTGTAAAGCAGCGTAGATGCTAGGAGTGTAGTGCGAACAATCTATTTGCTCGTTGCATTGAGATGGAGTTACTCCTTTGGATATGTCAAGCAAAAGCTCGATAGTGTGTCTCTTGAATTCCCAGAGCAGATCTCCAGAAGCGAGTATATATTTCAACATCCCATAAGCTTGCCACCTTTTCACTGGATTTCTTTGAAGCTCATCTACATCATTTCTTAAAGTCGCATTAGCAACATCTGGTGAGATCTTCGCCCAGAGGACTAGAAGCGACGCACCCAACTTGATGTCAGGGAAAAAGCGGAGGAAATCATCATCATCTGTTCATATTAGAAACATCAGACAAATTATCTTGTGACACGAGAAAAGATCCTTAACATGGAGTTGAGAAATTAGAACT
>OVBB01001367.1:0-14569 GCA_900406415.1 Isatis lusitanica | reverse complement strand
TAGTTTGCAAACAGAATCATGTTTTGGGTCATTTTTGGTGTTTTTCCCTAACAAAAACAACCCTTGGAAAAAAAAAAAGATACAAGAATCGAAAGACATGTCGTCGAACTTTTTTGGGTTTGGCTTGCCTCCGGTGCTTGCCAGTTTCAGGCACAAGACCCGGCCGGAGGAACCTCGGAGACACCGTGACGGTGGAGCTCCGTCATAACGCCGTCAACAGCCGGTGGCTTCAATCCCAACGGAAGTGGCAGCCATGGCCTCGTCAATACATCTCCTATGGCTGCATCCACGCTCTCTTTTGACTATATATATACACATAAACATGATTACAAAATTAGCAAATACGAAAGGCCAATCTCGACATTAATAATCAATATCCATAGTTTATTAGATTCTTAATTACCGGATGTAAGTCCACTAGAGAAGGAGAACCACCGAAGCCATGATCAGGTCTGTACACCGTGTGATGCGGCGGCAGAGCCTGTGGGATTCCGGCAACCGGCGGTGCTCTAAACCTCTACATAATCAGCAATAAAGAAACATATACTATATATGAGCAAAACGGTATATATACGATAATACGAAGACAATCATAGATATGTTGCATTGGTTCATTACCGTAGCTACGCTCGGCATGTACGGAGTCGTCCCGTTATGAACCTACATGCGATAAAAAAAATACTCCAGAGTCAGTATAGTTAACCGGTTTCTTTGTAAAGCTTTTTGTAGGAGTTGGGCTATATCATGCATGAGTTTAAACTACACTAGCTCTGGCACATAAAAATAAATAAAGTCTAGCTGAGTTTTAAATCACAGAAAACATATGATAAAAATAAAAAGATAGTAATGAGTGTGTAAACGAGAGAACTTAATTAAAAGACAACAAAAAAACAAAAAGGTAAATGAGAGAACTCACTCTAGGCCAGTAGGGAGTATCCGAGACCCAAAAGGGTGGAGTAGCCATGGCAGTAGACGGTGGAGGCAAGTGTTTGGGCCACACGTGCGGCATGACAGACTGGTCGACCGTGGGATGTCCCCACACATGCAACGGTCTAAAATGGTGGTGGTGGACAGGTGGCGACGCGACGGCCACGGGTGTCGGAGGTGGAAAGCCGATAATGGGTGCCGGTGCAAGCCATCCGTTTTTATTCCGACCATTAATATTAGCTCCGGTACTGTCTAACCCGTAGATATGGCGTTTGCGTGTCCAATTAGCCGCTTCGGCCTCGCGAGCTAGCAAATGTTTCCGATGAGACCTATATTTCTGGTACACCAAATAATAACAAACACTAAGAATTTGATTTTGGATATAAAAAAATGGAATTAATAGAAGATGAAAGTGTAAATATTGTATAATTACTTGGAGGTGACTAGCGACGTTATGACGAGTGAGACAATGGACTCCCATAAGCTCCAGAATACGAGAAGGAACAGCTTTCTCCACTCCCAACTGTTCCACTGCCTCCACGAATCTCCTGTGTAGCTCTGGTGTCCAATCCACCTTCACACCCATCCCAACTATATCAATTTCTAACCATTCTTGATTCTTGATTTTTTGTTGTTATTATCATTCTATAAGTTCAAAATAATACTATATACTAACTTTAATAATATTGAGATTCACGTGACGTCCTAACACAGTTTATCGAAACATGACTGAAACATACTAAATCGCGGAAGATTTGGCACGATATCATAAATCTGAACGAAGAATATCCACTTTTTAAAAAAGAGAATACGAATCTATTTAGATCGGTGAGTATATATAGCTTAGGGTTAATATAATCGTAAATGATTAATAAATGTTAGTACCTTCACCTTTCGCTTCCCTTCGTTGTTACTGACTCGATTGTTCTTGGAAGAACCAGATGATGAAGAGTATTTCCTTTTACGGTCACTGTCACCGTCATAGTTCACGACCGTTTCCGCCACATGAGTCTCGTTATGGTCTCTTTTGCTGACAACTTCTTCCCCTTTGCCCGAAATACCCTTGTTGTTAGTCTCCCCTTGACTATCGGTCTTCTCCTCCGAAGACGTGGTCGTAATCGTCGACGAAGCGTTCATGTGATCGGAGAACTCTCCGGCTAAGATCTCAGGGTCCATCTCCAAGTCAGGAAGCACGTCTCCGGCGACGCCGAACAGGTCGTCGAAGTCGATGATGTCGAGAAGATCGCCGTGGTCAGCGAACTCCGGGAAGTCCTCCTCAGGATCGACCGTGAATCCACATGATGTCGCAAGGAACTCTGACTCTCCATCGCAGCGATCATCTCCTGCAGAGTTCCTCGCCGGAGAGAGAGCTAACATCGATCAATATCTTCACTAGCTTCTTTCAGATCCAAAGCCGATTATATAGTTTGAGAGAGAAAGAGAGAGATGGTGGATAGTTTTATTGTATTAGAGAGCGAGACATGTTTGGTGAGTCTCTTTGCTCTCCCAAAGCCAAATATATGTTTGAAAATCAAACAATTGCCAAATGAGAAAAGATGAGCTCATTTCTTTATATGCTAAGTATATATTTATATATAGAGAGAAAGAAACCTATAAAGTATATATGCCTAATTTTGGAATTCTAAGGCAACCATAATCATTATTGTATGCACATATATACCATATTTAATAGAAAATGATTATGTTTCTTTATATATATTTGTATTTTTGTGTGAATAAAACATATATACATATACATAAACCACATATATTGCGTTTGAAATCAATAGATATCTATAATTGCCTTTTTAAACCATTCTACCGATATGAGTTGCACGTGATATAAACATACATATTAACCAAAGTAATTCGTGTATATGTGTATGTGTTTAATAATCAAACTATGATGTGCATGACATTTAGTGTTACGCACACATTGACAACTTAACCGTGATGATAATTAACACTAACACACTAGAATTATTTACCGTATGATCCAACTTGTTTTTTTCAAATAAATTTAACTGTACCCTAAATTCTACAATAATATACTTTTTAGAAAGTTATACAGTGGGTTGACAAACAAAAAGAAAAAGTTATACAGTGGATCCATAATGTTTTGAGAGACCAAAAACGGTAAAGAGACAAATGCGACATTTAGATATTGAACCTTAAAGTTGTGGTTCTGATCCAAGCTGGCCACAACTCTCTCCACTTCTAAAACAGGCAACCCAATTAGCTTTACTAATTAAACGAGATAATGTGCAAATAGTGCGATCTTATATAAATCTGATTGTGTAAAATTATATATATATATTCGCCTACTGGTATATATACAACCGTACGAAATTCAAATGCATGGGAATTAAGTTTGTGTTTGCTTTTCTGTCATGTTTATTATATATGCAACTTATGATTTTTGAAAAGTGTAACAAATAATATTTTCAGTTATGAAAATGAAACAACATTTATTTATAAAAGTGTGAGAAATAATATTTTCAGTTTCTCTCTTTACACGAACTAGACAAAAGTTACCCATACCACTCGATTGGTTTTTCCATATACTCGCTAAGTATTTTCGTTTTTGTTTTCTGTAATGTGGTGCATGGTCAACTTTTTTCATTATTATAATATCTGTGGCCGGATATGATTTCGAATGCCAGAATATATCCACGGGGGTTTCATAGATAGATGCAAGAAATGGAAAAGTTGAGATACTCATTTACCGTAGTACCCCTTTCTGAAGTTGGCAGATGATGCTGTGGAAGATGCTCTTACAAAAAGGACAGAATTGTCTCGTTTACGTGCATGTGGGACAATGCACGACCTTCAATGGGTCCGCAAGAGTTACAATAATTGCTGTTGCTCGTTGCCATGTCACAAGCTGTACAATAATTCCTTCTCAAAGTCGACTTATATATCTCGTCGTGGTAACTTTCTACGATGGATATCATTTACACTTTAACCTTTTAGTGGTTTTCTTGCTGCCATGTATTGAACTTTTAACTGAGTTGATTTAAGTTTGGTTTATCACAAAGAATTAGGAACAAACGGTTCACTAGGGTAGATGTGGAATCCAGAGAAAACCTCATAGTCAACTAGTTCAGTCTACGGTCTTACGCTCGTTGGTGAGGAGTTCGATCCCTCCTCCTAGGGTAGATGTGGAATCCAGAGAAAACATTTTTTAGGATACGAAGTTACAATGTTTTCAAATATAGGTTTCGTTAGGTGTGTTAAAAAACTAGCTAGCTTATATTCGTAGAGGTCAAAAAGACAGGAACTCGAGTATTGAACTAACACAGCTTGGTTAGTTATGGAACTGGGTATTGAATTTATATATAAAAACTGGAGAAGAAATCTATTCATGTACATATATATATATATATATACATATATATATATTTTTTGAAATTGGTATTGGAGAATTGACAATCAGTGGATGTAGAGGGCCACACCCACATGTGACCTGATAACGACAACAATGGAAATGATATCATGTGTGCTTGTTATTAGTTTTTTTTTTTATTTTTTTTTTATAAAAATGAAGTGCAACTCTCGTAAAAGGACTGGCCTCTACTGACATTTTTTATGATGCAATCAATCATCATCTATGTCGCTGTAAATAGCATATCATATGTATGTGTACTTGTACAATTCTCCGGTTATATAGTTCGCAAATCGCAAGGCAAATAGGTCGACATGCATGTGGCCATGATTTTTCCTTTTTTTCCAGTTTCTTGTGAAAAAATAGGTTTGAAATGCAATAATCTGAATTTGTTATGGAAAGTGTCAAATAGTTTTGATTATAGAGACAATAAATCTTGCAATTAACTATGAGCTAGTTTTAAATTAGATTGCGTCATTATAAATCCATCCCGACATGAAAAATCAATTACATTATTATTAGCGTTCAATTGATTAAAGTACTGTCGGATAGTTTTTCTATAATCACTTTCACGTTTAGTTTCAGTGGCATGAATAAAAGATTGAAATATAGGAAGACAAACGTTTTTGCAATTTGGGAAGAAATGTGTTATAGACAAAAAATATTTGAAGATCACAAAAGTCATGGTGCACGGCGGACGGACGGACCCATCTCGGCGGTGGCAAGGGACAACAAGTGCAACCGCGTGAGTAAACTTTAATGATACTTTCTTTGTGTATAGTTCCATGAAATGTTTGTCACTGTTACATCCAATAATTAAAATAATATTTTGGTATCTGAACTGGTTTTTTTGTGAGTTAAAGTTGAAAAATCTATTTTGTTGTGGATGTGCTTGTGGTGAGCAAACTTTTGTCTTTGTGTTTCAACTAGTTGGGACCATGAACTTGAAAGCTACAGTTTCTTCAACTCATTTTTTATATTTTAATTTCCCTAAAAAACATCTCTTCATTTGATTTCTTAACGGTAATATCCGATCGAGTTTCTCGTGTGATATATACGTTGACAGTCCATTAAAAATACGTGCCGTTTCATCCGCTTAGAAACGACGTACTGTTTAGTGGGACGACGCACTTGTTGAGGAAAAAAACCTGAACTAGTAACAAAATTCGGGGCCACAAAGAATAGGCCTCGTTGCAAAATGTTAAAAGCATCCTTTGGGTTATATGAGCTCAAATGGTTCCGACATTATTGCCTCTGAATCACAACTGCTTAACTAACGGCCCATATAGTCCGGTTCAGGGAATCTAAGCAAGAATTCTCTCGGTCCGAGGACATGCCCGGATCAACATTGTATCTGGGTTCTCCAATGTGTTGTAAGCAAGATTTCTCCAAACGCAAGAAACGTGTTAGATGGTAATAGACATTTTTTTTTGTAGTGTAAATATCAAATAGATCAGAACATCGTATCTATGATTAACAAAATAAAGTTTTTTGGGTCAAATCGTAAAATGACTAACAAAATGTGTTGTTTACGCTACATAAAAAAATATTCAGCCTAAGGTATTTTTGAAAGTTGACCAAATCGTGGAATTCTTCCACAAAGGCATACCGTTGACTCTTCTTTTCACTTTGAAAGAAAAGGAAGATTCCGAGACAGGTAGAACAACTTCAAAAGTCCTAACCCCGACGTTCGAATACCCGAATATACCCTCGAGTGCTCACTAAAAGGAAAGAAGAAACTGTAAGGGTGATATCGTAATTTTAAAATTCACGCCGCGTGGTTACGGCGGTTATACAAATTCGCCAGCCTCGTTGGCACCAATAATCGTTGATTTATTTCAAAAGACCTCAACTTACACCTTTTAAGCCTCCAATCTCTTTCTCTTCCCCTTTCTGCGGAACAGAAGAAAAAGAAAGAACTAAACTTGTCTTCGCAATACTTGTCTTGTCTTGTCTGCAAAGTCTCTGAAGAATTTGGGGAATAAGGGAGAGAAGAGAGGAAGAATGGGAGAATGTAGGCCTCTGGGTTTCTTATTGGGATTACCATTTGCACTTGTTGCTCTCGTCCTATCTCTCCTTGGTGCTGTCATCTGGATCATTGGGTATCTCCTCCTTTTTCTTCTTCTTCTTATACCTTTTATGTTTCTGTTTATGCAAATATGAAGATCTAATAACATCTCTCCCTTTTTCAATTATGTTCTCAATCTAGTAAAACCCAGATCTACAACATTAATTATGGGTGAATGCAATAAATTAAAGAGTGATAATTATTTTTGCAGGACAATACTGAGTTGTTTGTGCCCATGTTGCTTCTGCTTCGCTGCGCTGGCTAACTTCGCTGTTGGTCTCATCAAACTTCCCATCAAAGTCCTCCGTTGGTTTACCAACTCCATCCCTTGTTAAGACTTGAAAGAAAGTCAAGTCACTTCTTTTTTAGTTTATTATTCATTTTTTCCTTCCTTTTAATTTTACTAATTAAAAATCATTCGTTTTAAATTAGTTCTTCGCGACTCTGTTATTTTCTTTTGTATAACAAAATATTCTCTATGTCTACGGGCATTTAATTCCTGACACAACGAATATTTCTTTTGTTATCACGAAGAACAAACACCATGGAAAGTGGCAAAACTGCTTTTGCGTAGATTATAAAGCCCATTTTGAGCCCAACTTCGTAAATGGGCTTTAACATTTAAAATCCAAATAATCAAAGGGAACACACGCGTCGTCACCTAAAACAAATGAACAGAGTTGTAACAGCAATAGATACAGAGAGAGGGAAGGGGGAAGGATATCTGGAACATTCCACAGAATTCTCCACACTCTGAGAAGAAACATGAGTCGGTTCTTAAGAGGACCAACTTGTCTATTCTATTCTTCCAAGATTTTCCAAACTCGAACTTTGTAAGAAAAACAAAATATATTTTAAGAAGAAACAAAGGCAAATACATCCAAAGTGAAGAAACGAAAGAGAGAAGAAGAAGAAGAAGGTGGGATGGGAGTTGATTACTACAAAGTCCTCCAAGTCGATCGCAACGCCAGCGACGATGACCTTAAGAAAGCTTACAGAAAACTCGCCATGAAATGGCATCCCGACAAGAACCCCAATAACAAAAAGGACGCCGAGGCCAAGTTCAAGCAGATCTCTGAAGCTTACGAGGTATTACATTCAATTCCATCACCTTTTTTTATTGGTCTCTGAAGAAGCTGTCTGATAGATAATCCCCTTTGCTGATGATTCTCTTCATGTTTTGTAGGTTCTTAGTGACCCCCAGAAGAAAGCGGTATACGATCAGTATGGCGAGGAAGGCTTGAAAGGAAACGTGCCGCCTCCAGATGCTGGTGGAGCCACTTACTTCTCTACCGGTGACGGTCCTACCTCCTTCCGGTTCAACCCGAGAAGTGCAGACGACATCTTCGCCGAGTTCTTTGGGTTCTCTGGCCCATTTGGTGGCGGCGGTGGGGGCGGCGGAAGAGGTACTAGATTCTCTAGCAGCATGTTTGGTGACGATATATTCGCCTCTTTCAGTGAAGGAGGAGCCGGTGCTATGCCTCATGGTGGAGCCAGGAAAGCGGCTCCTATTGAAAACAAGTTGCCTTGCAGCCTTGAAGATCTTTACAAAGGAACCACCAAGAAGATGAGGATCTCCAGGGAGATTGCAGATGTAAGCGGGTAAGTGACTGATGTTCAAAATCCCAAATGGTCCCCTCAGAGGCTAGTTGTTTGCGTATGTGGCTAGGCTCTGCGCTTGATCATTGTCCATCGAGGCTGATCTGTTTATGTGTTTTCTTTTGGAAAAAAAACTTGCAGCAAGACGATGCAGGTGGAAGAGATTTTAACCATTGATGTGAAACCGGGGTGGAAGAAAGGCACAAAAATCACGTTCCCGGAGAAAGGAAACGAGCAACCCGGTGTGACTCCGGCTGATTTAGTCTTCATCATCCACGAGAAGCCCCACCCGGTTTTCACTCGAGAGGGCAATGACCTCATAGTCACGCAGAAGATCTCTCTTGTCGAGGCCTTGACCGGCTATACCGTGAACCTGACAACGCTTGATGGTCGGAGGCTGACAATCCCAGTCACCAACGTGATACACCCGGAGTACGAGGAAGTGGTTCCAAAGGAAGGAATGCCGTTGCAGAAAGATCAGACTAAGAGAGGAGACTTGAGGATCAAGTTCAACATCAAGTTCCCCACGAGATTAACCGCAGAGCAGAAGACAGGAGTGAAGAAGCTTCTCGGATAAACTGAGTTACAATCGGTACATTCCAGACCAAAAATTGTGGAACAGATGAGGAGGAAGAAGATTCAGAGCTTCTATCTTGTTGTAGATCAGATAGATTTGTAATTTAATACTGTCGTATCCTTTTTGGTCGATTTGTAACATACGTACGATTGAATACTCCTAATAAATGCGTTGCTTTCTCTGTAATCTAGACGACTTTAAACCATACCTGTAGATGGAAGCGTAGTGTTGTTTTCAATCACATCCTGATTGTGGTGTGCAGTGAACAAGTGCAACACCAAAGAGATATCAGTCCAAAAGGTTTTGAGGGTTAGTAAAACAGTAACAGTCTCTGTCCAGTTGTTGCAAACCATGAGCATTATGATCCAAAACCTAAAAAGTGAACAAGCCATCTGTGAGTTCATCAGTTGCAATATATTCGTCTTTTGAGAATTTCTCATGACTATACTCTATTTATGATTTTCTTTTGAAACTTGTTGCAGACTACTTGTTCAGTAACGAATATGTAAACTATTTGATAACATATACATTTGACTTCCATCATGAAGAGCTTCTGTCTTACTACATATCCTTCCTAAGATACATATTTCTGCTGTTATTTCGGTTTTAGGAAGTACTTGTCGACTGTACCTGATTACTGTTTTGTTTTCTTTACGTAGAGCTGTTAGTGGGAAACTAAACAAGCATACAATATCATTGCTTTTGAAGACCGAGGTTGCGTGAGTATTCTTTAAGTTGCATGTTCCCTTTACTGTTGTAAGTCTTTTATGGATCTTTTTCTGCCATATTTTAATTCTGCGTCTAGGATGTAGTAGTTTCTTTTCCCCTTTATGTCGAAGGCATACAATTTGCATTTCATGAAGAGAACATGATAAGCACTGCAGTTCGTGCCCTGACTCTCAATGTTGTTTATAATAGTTCTTTCGATTTGTCACTCGTATGATAAAAATACCCCAGAGCTTCTAGCATCGTATCTGATGCCTTTAGTTTGTTGTTGCAGTTGGCGATGAATCTGTGAATGATTATGTAGTTAGTTTGTTGTTATATTATGTACTACTTTAGTGATGTTATCTCTGCTGGTATACAGATGAGATTCTGCAGCATCTAACTCTCCCACTTCTTCTCCCGTCCCTATGCTCCGAGGCTGTAAATGTACAAATTATCACCTTTTCCTCTTAAATTCCTTTTCAGGGTTGACTTATTTTTCCTTTTTGTGTAAAACATTGGTTTTGTTGTTATTTCAGGATATAACAATCGATCCTGTCACTTGTCTCTATCTGCTTTGCCGCATCGTGCGAATAGTTAAAATTAGAGATTTGGCAAATATGACCGCTGCTACTCTTTTCTGCCCTGTAAAAGCTTTCATTTCAAGTTCTCTAGTGAAACCTAATAGTAGCTTGGCTCCTGAGGAAGCAGATCAACAGTGTCCAAGTACTGCAGTCTTGAGTGAGGATGAAGAGTCCCACGTTTGCAGTGAAAATACGCACCTTCAATAATTCACATATTACATTTAGGTAATATGTTAGCTAATAAAACCAGCATGAAGTTGAGATAGTTGCTTATTACACTCCTTAAGCCCTGTATGATGCTATCTATTAAGCTCATGTTATTTTTGTAACTAGGGACACTTTACTTCAATATATTACTGAGGGAGATGACGTGCAAGCTCAGGGTTCCTTGTTCGTGCTAGCCACTTTGTTGCAGACAAAAGGTATTGGCAGTGGCTTTGTGCAGATTTTTCGCCTTTTATGGTTTTGATGTTTTACATTCTCATTTGAAGAGTCAATGCTAGATGCTTTCGGCATTCTTCCTCAGCGTAAGCAGCACAAAAAAAACTTTTGCTGGTGAGTTTCTGTCATTTGCTTAATTTGTTTTTCAGAAGATTAACAAGGCAAATCGTATCTGCATGGATCCTTTTATTAATACTTTTTTTACTGGACCATATACCATAGCTTGGACCAAAAATGTGCTTTGCTATTGGATATCCTTTTTTTTCTTATTTCAAACTTAATTGGTAGTCATCTCTGGCAGCAATCTTTGGTTGGGGAGGAGAGGACTCTGGTGAAGAACAACTATTTTCACCACAAAATGGTTCTATGAGAGATGGCTTAAGTAGCGAACTTGATTGGAATCTACGGAGGCTGGAGGCACTTCACTGCAAGTTACTTCCCCTCCTCTTTGGTCTTGTATTACATTGTGATTTGCTTATTCATTCAAGTTATTTCAACAGGAGCAGTTTGGAGTATGCTGTTCATTGCCTGGGGCTGCAATGTGCCCCCGTGTACATAGACATGAGGTAAAATTTTGAAAGTTTTGTAAACCCTAGTTATTAGCCTAGCTTCTTGTGAAATTCCAGCTGCTAAAGCTAGGTTCTTTTCATCAGAGTGCAAACGTTCTTGTCTTGAAATAATCAAAACTGTGGTGTAGGTGGTGAAAACATATGTGCAGAGAGATACATTATGGGATGGAGGATGGCTTTTACGTCAATTGCTTCCTTATAGCGAGGCGGAATTTAATCGTAAACATCTCAAGATGCTGAATGTATGTTGCTTTCAAGATGTTTGTTTTGTTTGACACTGTTTCTGTCTCCCGTCTCTCTCTCCCTCTCCCTCTCCTCACTATTTACCAGTTTCTGATTCATATGACAAGTGCAAAGATGCACTAATCTATGATATGGACTTTCCCTTGTTAAAATCCTGTTACCATTAACAACTAAATTTTTTACAGATAATGCTGTTAGCGAATCATCACTCACAGCAGGTGAAAAATTGTGCGAGGTGGTAAAGGTTCGTCCATTGTGTTCTTATACTCTTATGGAAAATTCTGATAAGCACTGGTCGTTGATGTATATGCTACAGACATCTGATAATCGAGCCTTTACTCCTTAGGTTTTTGTGCTTCTTCATCAACTCCAGATCTTCTCGCTTGGCAGGCCCTTGCCATAGCAGCCTCCTATCCATCCTCCTGCCGACAGATCGGAAACGTCTCGCGCCACAACTTCTGGTTTGGATGTTCCAGTCCCCAAACCTGGCACCGAAGTGAAGCTAGGTTAGCACATGATCCACTCTCATGTCTCGGTTTGACTGATTTGTCTATCTGTAATTAGTCAAATGTTTGAAATTTCCCGGTGCAGTTGATGCTGTACCATGTAGGATTGCCTTTGAAAGAGGCAAGGAGCGCAATTTCTCGTTTCTAGCAGTATCATCTGGCGTGTCTGGGTGGATTGTCCTTGCTGAGGAATCACTTTTGAAGCCAGATCATGGAATCGTCCGTGTTACCGCACCTTTAGGCGGCTGCAAGGTACGTACTCAGCTTCATTGTCTTCTTCTCTATTGGAAATGCTTGTAAAGATCACGCACAAGGACAGAGATAATCGTGATGATATTGGAATAGAGAAATGATACATCGTTAGTTTGGTTTCCAGCCCCGAATAGATGAAAAGCACCCAAGATGGCTACACTTGAGAATCCGACCATCGACGTTACCTTTCTTGGATCCAACAAAGCGAGGAGTCTATGAGAAGCTCAAGTCAAAAGGTCTAGTAGCCGGGAGATGGACACTAGCATTCAGGGGGGATGAACCTTGTTACTCTGCTTACTCAATGGTTGTACATGAGATAGACCTACAGTGCAGCGAGGTTGAAAGAAGGTTAAAGCCTTTGTTTGACCTTGATAGAAACCAGCAAGATCAATCAAACGTTACTTCTGACGCCTTATCTTCATCAACTTCGTCTTCATACGGCTGATCTCATTTTGATATTCTTTTCTCATGCCAGAGTAGTGTTGGTTTCAATCACAACCAGAGTAGTGTTGGTTTCAATCACATCCTGATCCTGGTGTGCAGTGAACAATTGCAACACCAAAGAGATGTCAGTCCAAAAGGCTTTTCTATTATCTCCTGCAACGAATTCTTCAACAACATTGTCAACCTCTATCAAGCTACAACCTGGTGTTCTCTTCATATTTCCGTTCCTTATCAGCTTCCTCAATCTCGAAACATCTTCCCATTTTCCTAAATCTGCATAAATATTGCAAAGCAGAACATAGTTCCCCATATCCTCTGGCTCTAGCTCAACGAGATGATCCATCGCAACCAGAGCAACATCAAGGTTGCCTCGTGTTCTGCAGGAGCTCAACAATGATCCCCAAATCTTTGTGTCAGCTTTCATCGGCATCGTCTTGGTTATTTCAACAGCTCTTCCCAGTTCTCCTGCTCTTGCCAGAACATCGACCAAACAACCATAGTGTTCAATCTTAGGTTCTATCTGGTAATCTTCTCTCATCATGTCGAAATACTTCAACCCTTGTTGCCACCTGCCAACATGCGAACAAGCTGATAAGAGACCAAGGAAAGTGATCCCGTTAGGTTTCACCTTCGCTCTCTGCATTTCATGGAATGTCTCGACTGCCCCATCGGCGTTTCCATGATGTGCATACCCTGAGATCATTGTACTCCACGATATAACATCTTTCCCCTTCATTTGATCGAACACTTGGATAGCTTGACTAATCTTACCGCATTTCGAGTACATCTCAATAAGAGCATTGCAAACACCAGTTTGTTTCAGAAAGCCATTTCTCTCTGCGTACATATGGATCCATTTCCCAAGCTCCAGAGATCCGAGATGAGCACACGACGGTAATACAGAAATGAGACTGATCTCGTCAGGCTCAACACCAGCTAACTGCATTTCACGGAACAGATCCATGGCTTCAGCATAACATCCAATCCCGGTGAACCCAGAGATCATCGCAGTCCAAGACACAATTGTTTTATCCGGCATCGAACGAAACAGTGCTTTTGCTTTCTTCATCTGCCCAAGCCGTGCATATCCAGAGAGCAGACTATTCCACGATATAACGTCTCTCTCAGACATTTCATCGAACACTTGATGTGCGTCTGCAAGATCATCAAACTTCATGTACATGTCGATGAGAGCATTCTCTGTCACGAGATGGAACTTAGGCCCGAATTTACAGAGATGCCCGTGAACTTGCCTCCCTAAGTAACATGACCCGAGACTTGCACAAGACTTAAACATAAAAGGAAAAGTGAACCGATCTGGAAGCTCAAGGCTCTTCGTGAGCAGTTGCTTGTAGATTCGGATCACATGGCGATACAAGGAATTGTGAGTATAAGCGCGAATGATGGAATTGTACAAGAAGACATTAGGATCCAAAACTTGGTCGAAAAGACGAGTTGCATACTCCATGTCTCCGACCTTATCGCACACATCCACCATTTTGGTGACCATGAAGCTGCTCTGCGACAGGCCATGTATGATGATGGAGGCATGGATTTTCTTCCATTCACCTCGGCTTCTAAATCGCTGTAGAAGAGGCAAGAAATAGTTCTCCACTTCTCTAATTCCATGGAAGGCCATTCAAGCTTTAGCTTTTGAGAGGAGCGACGCCACAACTCAGAGGCCTGTGGTCGTGGAAATGCATTCTATAAGATTTTAGATTTTCTAAAGAACTAAAAGAAGTCTAATTCATTAAAAATCAAATCTTTTCAAATACTATACACAATGCATTCCATGATATTTTCTTCTTCTGGTAATTGGCTTGAATAATTCCCTTATTTCCTTACAGAAATGATTCTCAAAAACTTATTATTGTAAGATCTTGAAAATACTTTACATACATTTCTTAAGAGAATCAGATTTTCGTTGCAAAAGCATATAAGCTCTAAAAGTCATAAAAATAAATTTCTTTTCCCCCTTGTAAACATCTAATAGCCAATCATTTAGATGTTATGTTACACCAAGAATTTGACAAGCTGCATTGTGAAAGAAGAAAGCATCTTCTTTATGCGTATTCGAGAAAATCATTCTAAAACGCAATAAGTAATCACATAAGAGATGGACGAGGTAATTTAAGATTTTCTCAAATAATAAATGGAAAATTACAAAGCAGATATAAATTACAACACACAAAATCACAGATGAATCAGTCATGCAAATAAACAAGGGAAAAACACCAAAAATGACCCAAAACATGATTCTGTTTGCAAA
>OVBB01001366.1:0-14579 GCA_900406415.1 Isatis lusitanica | reverse complement strand
AGAGAGAGAGAGAGAGAGAGAGAGAGAGAGAGAGAGCATTTTTGTATTCGAAGGCGTTTATTGATGTGTTCGATTTATTTAGAGTTTCAAAAGCTTTTTTTTAATTACACTTAGAAGGTGAATTCTCATTGGACAGTGAATAATGACATGGCATTTCTAGACAGGTGGAGGCTCTAAGAAGCTTCGGATTCAATCCCTTTTAATATATAGTAGATTTTTTTTGTAAAATGTTAAATCTATACCAATTTTAAATTAGTGACAAAATTACAAACATTACATAACTAAGAAATCAGAACGACTGGAAATAAACTAGAAACAAAGACCAAGTTACAGCAGAAACAAAGAGACAAACCAAAAAAGAAAAGATAAGCATACGAAATTAGCATATCCAGAAGATCCAGCTGCAGAAACACCGATTCCAAAACCGAAACTCGGAAATTTGCGTTGTTGCCGAAGTTCAACAGAACTTGAGTCCTCATCGTTGTTGCCAGAGCACCAAAGCCGGAAGTCAGCCCTCAAACCTCGCTAACAAAAACACCTACAGCTTCTCCGAGAACTAACACAAAAACAGAACCACTCCAACAGACTGCTCTACATCCAGCAGCACGGGAACATTTACGGGCAGCCAGAGAAGCCGCCTCCGGCCACCATTCTTGAGCCAAAACTACAAGAATCATCTCCCACGGATGCAAAGAAGTTGCTGAAAGCAGGACCGCCGCCTCTATTCGCCACCAAGTCTCTGCTGGAGCTTCAAACGGAGCTGTCTCTTACCAAGATTGACCCACTCCACGATCTGAAGAACAAAGCCTGAAACAAAACACAAGCCGGAAGAACAAGCCACCATTCCGAAGCAACCTACGAGACGAAAACCTGAAAAATCTGGAGAATGTAACAGATCCAGTCCTCATAGAACCACCACCACCACCGCACATCAAGAACATTGACCACAAACCACCAAACCCCCTAAAAAGAAAACAGATCGGAGGAAGGCTCGAGCGCGGAGGAGAAGTGGGAGATCACCACTCCACCACTGAAGGAAGCTGAAGAGGACGCCGCCGGCACGAGAACACTAACACCACAGCCGAGAACCGGTGGAAGAGAAAAACGTCGGTAGCAACGAAACCGGAGAGAATGGTGAGAAGAAGGCGAGGCAGCGAATGAGAGAAGACCTTACACACGGGAAGGCATCCTTCCGCCACCACAGCCCCAACGACACCGCTGAGGCTGCCCTGCCGTCAACAACAAAGCTTGCTGGAGATCTGCATAACGCTGCACCCAACACGACGACAAGAGAAAACAAGAGAAGCCCTCACACGACGCCGACCTTAGCAGGATGCTGGTGAGGCAGATCGGAGTTGCAAAAGTTTTAGGTTACAGAAATAAAAATCGTCTTTGAGGGGAGAAGAAGAGAAGCGCGTGTGACACACACGCCAAAAAGAGATGTCATCACGTTATTTTTTAGTTGATGATGATACTGGATCTACTATATCTACTATATTTCAGGAAATATTTATAAAAATAACATTCAACCATGTGTTATATTACATGTTATGCCATCAAATATTAATAATTTTCTTACAATTCATTAATGGTAATTATTTACTATATTAAAACAGGAAACATTTATAAAAAAAACAACCTTTAACCATGTGTTATATTCCATCTTATATATTAAAACAGGAAACCTTAATAGAAACAACCTTCAACCATGTGTTATATTGCATGCCATCGAATATTACTGATTTTCTTACAATTCATTAATGGTAATTATATTAAAACAGGAAACAGTTATGGAAACAACCTTTAACCATGTGTTATATTACACAGAAATTTGGTCAGTGGGTATGTTTTAAGTTTGTAATTAGGAAATAGGACTGTCTCAAGTTTTAATTTGAGAAGTGGGTCGAACACTGTTTCAATCTCTTTATTGGCCTCTCATAGTCATCTTATTTACCGCCGATGCCGCTGGCGAGTGAGACTTCGGTTTGGATCTACAGCCGGTTCTAATCGATTCCTCACCTCCTCTCGGTTTATTTATGAGTTGAATCAAACAAACAATTAAAAGTGAAATTAAATTGTTCGGGAGCTGAAACGAAAAGCGACATTATAATCTGAGCTGCTTTGCACAGTTCATCATAACTTTCGTCGAAATCAAAGAAAAATAAGACACCTTCTTCCCGAGTGTTCTTCGCCTGTTCAAAGCCTCGATAATCGGGAAACAAAGGTCGCATTTTTCACCCACGGTGGTTTCGTAAGCAATTTATGACATAGCTTGTTCTCGAAGCCAATAGCTGTTCTCCTCCTCCTCCACCCACCAAAAAAATTTCCCGGAACACCCACCCTCCTCCTCCGCCCAGGCTCCGGTCCCGGAACACACATTCAATGGTTATAGGCGAACCATCTCCGATTCCTGCGAAGAAGCCGGTGTCTGAATTGGGAAATCCTGCCGGAAAGGTCACTAGTCTCTCGCCTGCAACCTCAGGTACTTCTATGACCTCTCCTCCTTCTAAATAGGAGTTTGGAAGAAGACATATCGGTTGAATCATTCTGTTGTTGCCATACATTTTGCATGTGTAACTGCTGCATTTTTAGAAAGTTATGTCTGTTCGCTGGTCGTTCCCTTTGAAAAAGGAACTACCTTTCCTTGATTGCGTCTCTTCAGAGTTCTTTAAAATGCTGCCGGATCTGTAACCACTGCTTACAAATACTTTAACTCGGTTTGCAGACAACGCTTTCATGGAATCTGAACCCCCAAGCATTCGCCGCTCCTCAACGGGTCTTCGACCTCGACTCTTTGCTTCGAAATGCTATCCAACACTAGGCCCGCGTTTGAACATCTACTCCAAAGCACACGTAATTGGCTCCATTGCATCCGCCCTGGCCGGTACTGAGGACATGGAGACACGTCTCGGGTCCCAATTCGGCGGTCTGTTTAGACTTCCCGCCGCCAGGTGTTCAAACTCAGCGAAGCTAATCCATGCTCTTCTGGCCAGGCAGCTAATAACAACCCGAAAATATGAACTATGGACGTTGTTTGGTAGTTACCCAATAAGGTTCTCCATTTCTGAATTCCAGCGCATTACAGGTTTGAAGTGCAACCCCTTGCCTCCGACACTCCGTCCTTCTACAAGGGAGAGTACTTCTTCGTCGACGGCCCTAGTCAATCCAGATAGTATGTGGTTTCATCTATTCTCTAAACACACGTTAGACGTAACCGCCACAGACGCTCTGAAACTGTTAGTCCAACCAGGATTACCGGAATGTAAGCGGTTGCCCCTTGCGCTCATTGCTCTCGTCGACGGTGTTGTCGTTTGCAACAACAAAAACCTCCGCTTGACACCGGCGTACGTGGAAATGCTTAGCGACGTCGAATGCTTCTTATCATTTCCGTGGGGAAGGGAGGCTTTCCTGACGACGATGTCTTGTTTTGGCCCACAGCCGCGTAGCAGTTCTAATCCTCACCCGCTAACCAAACTAAGAGACCGGCTCAAACAACAGACAAGCGCGTGCTATGGCTTCCCCCTTGCTTTGCAACTGCTTGCTTTCGAAGCTATTCCTCAACTAGCGCAAAAAAATTCAAGATCCTGAGAAAACGGCCACCTTCCTTAACAAACCTGACGCCTGTGCGAACACTCAAACGCTTCTGCACCTTCAAAACATTCTGGAAGTGGAAGCCGACCCTGAGGTAATATTTTCTTTCGCAGCCTGGCTTTCGTACAATTACGATTTTTTCTCTAACTTTGCTTCCTTTTACAGTTGGAGGTCCGGTTTACGTTGGCTGATTCTCATGACGGTTCCGCACGCTGGGAGGATGAGGTGGAGGATAAGCATGTGACCCGTATGGTTGCGCTCATGCGTGAAGGCCACCATTTCAGCGAAGAAGAATTTCCAAGAGGAGACGCCGGCCTACCGCCTATCCGTGTTCTCGCCGATAAAACAAAGCCAGCTTATGGACATCAGCAGTCACACGGAAAGCGTAAGGGCGGTGTCCACCCACAATATCTAAACGAGTAACTAACGCAAAGCCCTGTACACCTGCTCCGGGGCGGGTTCTCCGACCTTGCGTTAAAAAGGAAGTTCCGTTAGAGGTGGATACAAGTTCGGAAGATAGTAGTCCTATTGAAGACGAACAAAGGAAGCATACAGTCACGGAATTGAAATCGTGGTTGTCAGACCAATTAGGCAGACTAAAACGTGATTTGAACTCCTTGATAGACGAGAAACTGGAAGCCGCTGGCCCCTCTAAGAAGAGAACCAGACCCACTCCTCCTCCGGCCGAGAAAAAAAGAAAAGCTAAGCGGGATCCACCATCTGCGCGTGAAGGACGTTTCCAACATTTAACCGACAGCGACGAATCTTCATCTCCAGCAAGTCTACCTCGTCACACCAGCAAAAGAAACAAATCGGCAGGGGCCGAGAAAAAAAAGAAAAGCTAAGCGGGATCCACCATCTGCGCGTGGACGTTTCCAACAGTTAACCGACAGCGACGAATCTTCATCTCCAGCAAGTCAACCTCGTCACACCAGCAAAAGAATCAAATCGGCAAGCCTCGCGGCGTGGGAAGCTGCCTCATTGGGAGCCAGTAAGGCGAATCCCGTACACCACATACCAAAGGCAGCGACAGGTGGAGAGACGATATGTTATACCCATTACATGTTTATATCTTGTTCCCCATAGACCAATTCTGAACTAAAAAATCTTCGCTATAGTTGCTCAGTTGCGTGTGTATGTTGCAATGCAGGAAACGGTCGGAGCCTCGCCCGGTGGGAACCCGGATGTTAGCGCTTACTTGGTGCAACCAAAATCATATGTCCTGCCCGTCAGCGAGTCGGATGCCAACCCTAACGTAGCGGGAAATTTGTTTTCTGACGTGGTGGATTTGGGCGTCGCAGTTGGAAAAGAAGATGACATAACTGGAGACACAGAACCCAACGTGGAAGAAGGTGGAAATGGCCTCGATGGCCGCATAGTCGCAGACAGCGACCGCAAAGTTGAATCTCCTGCTGATGGGACACCGACGTCACCACATCCACCGGAAACGTCGATAGGTAAAGACCTTCACACTAATCCACTAGTTCGCTCTGGAACAGAGGCACCGCCTTCTCCTAACAGAAACGAAAAACCTTCTCCTTCGGCGAGTAAAATAGACACTTCTTCGCCAAATGAATCAGCAACTCCGTTCGGTAGCTCCAAAGATGATGGGTCCGACACGTCAACACAGAAACCGAATGCCTCTCCATTGGTCGGTAGCTCTAAAGATGATGGGTCCGCCACGTCACCTCAGCAACCTGATGCCTCTCCAGTGATCGGTAGCTCTAAAGATGATGGATCTGGCACGTCACCACAGCAATTGGATGCATCTCCAGTAAAAGACCTTCACACAGGTACGACTCTTCCCGAATCCGCGACAGCTGGTCCTTCTGTGAAAAACAAACACCTGGTCGCACAGAGACAGAGAAAGCGATTCCTTCAGAAGAAGTGTTAGCAACTTTAGCGGAGTCGGAGAAGGCAAGCCGGACAATAGCTGATGTTTTAGATGGTATTGTACATATATCTCCCAGTAACTCAGACGGATACCGTACACCTTCTAACGAAGGAGAAGAAGGGGAAGAAAGTGGTGATGAACAAACGTCTGGGAAAGGTAAAGGGCTTGGAAAGCGGGTTCAGCACAGATCGCAGAGAATTGGAGGCGTGTACACTCCTGATCCGAGGGTGAAGAACCTATTTGCCAGTTTGAAAAAGACAGAATACGCGCCTTTGCAGGTGGTGGAGTCGAAAACATTTAAGGAGTTTGAAAAGATCTTGAAAGAATCTACGAAACAGTGAGTTTATATTTATCACAAATAAACTGAGGTTTGCAAAAATTTGACGAATACCATTTGTCAACCTGGTGGTGTACACATTTTATTTTGTTTGCTTATTGGCAGGTCGTTCCAGATATGCACTGGAGAGACAGTTGATAACGAATTTTTCCTCCGTATTAGTAAACGGCAAAAGTGGGTCACTACCCATGTAATCCAAATAGTTTTGCAAAAGTATCGTACACTTGTTCCTTAGATTGTCTTCTAACAAGGATACCTCGATTGCATTTTC
The DNA here is from genome assembly GCA_900406415.1 of Isatis lusitanica. Classification (NCBI taxonomy): domain Eukaryota; kingdom Viridiplantae; phylum Streptophyta; class Magnoliopsida; order Brassicales; family Brassicaceae; genus Isatis; species Isatis lusitanica. The sequence goes on along the minus strand of OVBB01001366.1, from coordinate 8,486 downwards.
TTGCAGCATCTACAGCTTATTGTGTCCATGATTAACATACGTTTAGGGACAGTGTTTGCGTAGCGCCGCTGAGCACTCTTAGACCCTGCGTTTACTTCTCTTATTGTATCTCAATGTGGTGCGTTTATGAAGTGCGAAGATCCGGCCAAGTTTGATTGGGGGAGCAATATGAAAGCCTTTGTAACTGGCAAGAGTACGGGGAAGAAGCAGAAATCAGTGTTTTTCCATGATATCGATATGGTGTACGTCCCTATGAACTGGAGAGAACTCCATTGGGTTGGTCTCGTTATAAACATACGCCTTCGCTCAATCGAGATCTTAGATCCGTTCATCGTTTACAACGAAGATAGCGTTGTGGCAACTTACATGGCACCAATAGCTGAGTGCCTTCCGTGGGTACTTAAAAACAGCTTGCCCTCTGCAGTTTCAGATGATTTGCCAACATCGCCGTTCACATGGTCTCGCTATGGTGATATTTACCAAAACACTCGAGCCGGCGACTGTGGTCCTTGTGCAGTGAAGTTCATGGAGATGTATGGTGGTGGTTTCGACCGCCATGACTTGGATACGATCACAGATCGAAGCGTCGACTGCTTTCGCCAAAAGTACGCAATGGATTGCTACGAAGAGTTCGTAGGAAACGCCGCAGTTTGGAACAACTAATCGACCCTGTTTTCTTTTTGCATTGTCTGTTTAACATTTTCGTGTCATGTTTTGTCATGTTGGTCAGTTAACATTACGTTTAAGTAAAGCGGATCGTCTTTTACATTGCGTCGAAATGCTGCAAGTGGCATTGGGAGAAAACATACACGATTTGAAGAAACGAAAATTACATTGGAAGGTTACACTTCGTGAGAGTTGAGATTCTAGGAACATATTCTAGGAACAGATTCAAATAAGGTGCTTAACGAGCATAAAAACTGATAGTAAGACCACAACAATTGCAGCAGTAATTACTGCGTGCATCTCCAACCCCCCCCCCTATTTTTCTTCATTCCACCTATTATCCTTTCCAATTCTGCAATCTTCTGCTCATTCTTAAACCTAGCTTCCTTTAGCTGTTCAATTTCGTCTTGCGCTTCATAGAAATCGGCTTTGAATGTGACTGCGCCCATCTTCTCAGCTCTAGAACCATAGTTGCGATCTATGAGATCCAGCTCCTCCGTCACAGCAACGTCCCACCACTTCCAGATGTGGCACTCTCCGTCGTCTACATTGTTACAAGTGTAAAACCTTCTTCCCGGGTTAAGCTGAGAATTGGAAGTCTCGATTGTAGCCGGAGCTCAACAGTAACAGTGTTTCATGAGGCCAACTTCTTTCACCGGGCGAAGACTTACAGGAAATTCTGCCATCATTGTCTGAGAAGGTGGTCCGCTTGATGAAGAGCCACTGTCACTGTAACTTTGCATCGCTATGTCGGATTTTTAGGAGAAGATTGGAGAACCCTAATTTTGCTGATATTTTCCCCTGACGGCGGGTCGCGGGACACTATATAGGCAGATAATGTGATAGGGTAAGTGTACGCACTAACGCACATGATAGTGTACGGGTATATGGTTAATATTGTCGTATATTGTCGTCCGAAGAGTGTACGGCCCTTAAATTAATGTTAGTAGAGCATAGTGATAAGTTAACAGAACAAAAACTAACAGTCATAACTGATATAAAACATCACATTTAGAGGCGGAAAGTAGGTACTAAACAGTGAACAGGTATACCCGTGTGAACAGGTATCTAAGCATTATTCCACATTAAGACAGCAAACTTAACCCCATTTCTAACCTACAGCACCCTACAGACACGGCGTGCAACCAAGTATATATTGCATCTCCTGCAGTATAGTGAATATGTTGGATCGTGGAGAAAAGCACAGTCTGGAATCTTGATTGTCTCGTTGAGTGGGTATTCGAATGGTAGCAAGTACGTATCAGCGTAAGATGGTCCGAAACACTTTATTTCCCATATAAGCTCCTCCCCCAGCAAACGGGCCTTCTCCGATCTGAGATCAGCGTGATGGTGGATGAATTGTCTGAAAAGATCGGAAGCTCTGTCCGCCTCACCAAGGCAGACGTTGAAGATGGCTGAAGCAAGCGTTGCGTCGGCATGATGAGGGACATTTGCTTCCAGAAGCTGAATACTGGCCGGCAGGTTCTCACACTTAGTAGCTAGTCGCAAGGCTTCATAGTACACAGCTAGTTTGTTACCTTTCGCCAAACACTTCTCAAAGAAGGGCCGACCATAGGAACCTTCAAAAATGGCATGTGGCTCCCGGCATAGCCATCGAAGGTTACAGTTCCGTAGCACTTCCTCCGTGTACACCAGTTCCAGCAACTGCTTTCCTGCCCGTAGAAAGGGTCCAAGACACCAGAAGGCATCTTTCCCTACTTTGCATATTATTTTCGCCAAAATTTCATTTGGAAGCTCGGAAAATGCCATGTACTCGCCTGAAAAGATTAAACAAAACGAACGTTAAAAGGAGGCAAATGTAAACAAACTGAACAACATTCGTAAAAGGTTTTACCTCAAGGTGGTGAGAGTTTATGTGAAACTAATGTCGATGGAGGTGGATTTATACTTAAGTGGTGGAGGTGGCAGTTGAGAAAGACAGTTAATTGACTAATGGCTTAGGTCCAACAGTGAAGATGGTGGGAAAGTACATTTATTACAAATCCGGCAAGATCACTTTTTCACAGTGAGAATGGTTAATGTTTTACAGGGAGATATTTTAAGGGAGGGTTGTGTCAAATTAACTGGGTGTTATTAAATGTCTTGAAATAAATCCCAATTACGAGTTTTCTATTTGGTTACCAATACAATGTATGTCAACCGCATTTATTGAAGTGAAGTGTGAAGATGAAGTTCACATAATGTTCAATAGAGTTTAATGTTTTGTAATGACCTTTAGATAACTTTTAATGGAGTGTACCGGCGGAAAAATGTAGCTATAACATGCATAACTTATATTTAAATCACAACTGAAACGATAAATAATAAAGATTAGAGTAGAACATAGTTCATACATAATAATTTTCTAAAGAAGCCTGCAAACACGCCTTGCTACCCAGTACATGTTACATTCCCTGCAAAATGGTTCGTAGTCCGGATCATGGAGCATTGCACAGTCTGCAATGTTGATAGTTTCATTACATGGGTATTCGAATGGTAGCAAGTACGAATCGGCGTATGGGGGGTCGAAACAGTTCAGTTCCCATATAAGCTCCTCCGCCAGCATACTTGCCATATCGGATTTTAGATTCCCGTGATGGTGGATGAATTGTTGAAAGTTAGATGTTGCCTTATCTGGTTCACCCATGCAAATATTGAAAATGGCAGACGCAAGCGTGGCATCTGCCATCTCAGGGACAATGGCTTCCAGCATGTGGATACTGGCGGCAAGGTCGTCAGTTGTAGCAGCAAGTCGCAACGCTTCATAGTAAATTGCTTGCTTGTTACCTTTCGCCAAACACTTTTCAAAAAAAGGGCGGAAGTTGGCACCTTCAAAGATTAGTGGGGGCTCCCGGTTTACGCCCCAAATATTACACTTTTTCAGCACTTCCTCGTCGTACACCAACTGTAGTGACTGCTTCCCTGCCCGTATGAAGGGTCCTAGATGCCAAAATGAGTCCTCCCCAACGATGCATATAATTTTAGCCATACTTTTTGGAGGGAGATTTGGAATAGACATTGTAATCGCTTTTCCAAGAACTAACCCTGACAAAAAATACAGAAATATGAGGGAAAATTTATGGAAAGGAATACCACAACGAATTTAAAACATAAACTGTTACTGAAGTGCATATAATAACTATTACCTAACGAAATCGAAGATGATGAAAGAGGTGGGTTAGAATGTTAATATATAGGAAAATTAACATGCAGTAAGACATTAAAGAAACAATATTTACTGAGTTTCAGCAGCGAAGTGGTAAACAATTACTTTGATTTAATAGATATCCACTTTCATTTTAAAAAAGTTGTACAGACTGACAATGTGTCGTACTTTTCATTCACATCAACCATTACTGCTTTTTTTTGTGTCGTTGGTGGTATTTAAGTGTAACTTTGAAATTTTTGAGTTAGGTGATGAGATTTAATTGTTTGGTTTACTTCTCTGAGTTCTCAGATATAATGTTTTTACGGTTTCATATTGGGTGTACGTCCTTGTAACTGTAGAATAAACCAAAATTTATGTTACGTACACCTATTATATATAACTAGAAATGTTGGTACAGAGAATATGATAAATCCGAGATTTTATATGTTTCGTAAATACAGAGAAGGAAACATAACATTTTTCCATAACATACATAATCACTTAGAATACGCATAAACCGAAAGAAAGAATCACTTAGAGTACGCATCATACATAATTGCCACATCTTTAACTCATGGAAGGTCAGCGTGAGGAAGTACTTTCGAAATGGGTCATTCGCTGACAATCCTTCCATTCGTCGGTCCATCCCACCACCTATCTACTTTCCAGAGTTGGAGTACTGCCAAAAGGGGTGTTCCGTCGCATCGCATATAGTTCTCATTAAACTCCACGACTGTGCGGCCGATAGCCATGCAGTCCAGGACTGAAGAGCTACAAATTGTTGTGTACACTCCACGTATTTGAGGGAAAATTATGAAATAGAACTCCCAAAACTGTAGATAATCGCTGTACTTACCATAACCCGCGGATCTTAAAGGAGAGTGTGAACCCGTTGTAGTCATTCGAGTTCGAATCCACCCTCTTCAGATCCCCAACTTCGAATATGACTCCAACAACATCTGCAAATAGAGTATTGTACTCAGAGTTCGTAACATAACGAGAAAAGATAGGTTACAAAATCAAAAACCAACCAACTAAGTAATTGTCATCAACTGTTCCGTTGAGGATAGACGAAAAGTTTGTGAAATTTGTGGGGACATTGGAAGGTGGGGAAACAAGACTCTTCACAACTGTCGTAACAAGGAATTCAATCATGTAAGGATGTTTTGTTGCACGAACTGTCGGCGGATGGTTCAGTGTCACAAGTGGACCCTTGTTATCTGTTACACGAAATATCATTATGGAGATCCACTTGTTCTCCTCCAAGAACTCACGATAGTAGAGCGCTAACTTCCCGCTTATAGAACATTCGATTCGTACACCCTGCAAATATTAACCAAATACGACAGTGTACACCAGAAAGATAGCATTTAAGCATATCGGATTTCGCTCATACCTTCTCGTTAGAGAAGATAAAACCAACACCATTGCTATTGCGAGTAGGGAAGAGACGCAGAACCTGTCCTCTTATATGCCATCCGTTAATTGAGGGACGTAACTGCTTGAGGGTATGAAAGTGCTCCATGGGTGTGTTATTTGGATGACTTGTGTAAAATGGTTGATTTAGGAGATACTAAATAGGGGAAAGTTAAAAAACCGTCTTGTAACTTCCACCTTCTCCTCTATCAATTGACACCTGTCTGACATGTGGCACGTAATGGACGGTGTTCAGTTGTACCTTTTCAATTCTAAGTTTGTGTTTGGTACTTTAGTTTTGAAAACAGAAAATAGAAAGGAAATTTTAATTTCAAATTTGTATTCCCTATCTCTACTAGGCATATACGATTTCACAATAGCAGACAAGATAATAATGGTGTTTGTTGAAAACATTTACTCCATTACAACTACTCAAACCTACCACACAGTTCTTCGCATACTTATAACAATTGTCGCGAAGAGATCATAACGAAAATAATTCCACAATGCCACTACCAATCCTACCCGAAGAGATCATAACGAAAATAATTTTGAACGTCGCGAAGGACGTATTTTGGCGCCTGGTCCGTTCATTCGTGCTGGAAAACAATCTCACAAATTAGTCCACAACAAAGAGGTCTTGAAGGAGTGTAACTTATGGGCATTGGTAGCGGATCCCTACGATATCAGACCAGGAGAGAAAGGCCGGAAATTCTTCGAAAAATGTCTTTCAGCCGGTAACATAGAGGCTATTTACTTCGAAGGTTTACGCAAAGCTACAAACTGGGGTGACCTACACACCAGTATACGCGAGTTACAATCGATCGTTCCTGCACACCAGGAGGCAACTCTTGCAACAGCGTACTTCTGCGTCTGTATTGGAGAGACAGAAAGGGCTTCGAAGACTTTTCAAATGTACGAGGAGCATCACGAGCCTCTAGTGGGGGAAAGCATAAGCATGACGTCGAAGGAGTTGATTTTGCATCTTGAATCCTTTAATCCGGCATACATGAATGAATATATCGATACCTTCACCTTCCCCAACGACGATGTTATTAAGATGCTGGAATGCGCTTTTGACCACGATCCGCAATTTGAGAGGTTCTGCACCACCTGTGCCACTTACTGGTTTGCACGTGACATATGTAGCATTCTCTGAATGCCAAACCGGTCATAATGTTTCTATTTTCAGTGAATTTTGAAACTTTTTATCTAAAATGATGCCAATTACATATGTCTTTTACGGTGTACGTAGAACGTTGTCTCGTTTCCAATGTACTGACGTTATATAACATATATTGCTTGTTCGGCTATAGAGTTTTGACTTTACTTTACAATTATAATTGCAAATGTTGCTCTTTGTAACACCGTGCATGAACATTGACAATGTACGCCAACAAACGTAACACAAATTGCGTACACCATCAAACAAACTAACAATAAAGTTACTAATTATGTTTTCTCCACTTCAAATTAACCGCATAAGTTTTTGATATGAAAAGCAAACACCATTAGAGCATCCGAAATTTGAGTACATCATTAGAGCAGCCGAAATTGGAGTACAGGGAAGCATCCCAAAAAAGAAGTATCACAAAAATTACTTTCTCATAGCGCAGATTACGGCAACAATAGAGCAGGCGCAAGCTGTTAACGAGAGGAACAACAGAAAGGGTGAACTTTTCCGTACCGAACGAACGGTATCCTTGATTTCAGGTTCGGGATATGCGTAGGACTCCCCGGCGCAGATCTCCGCTATTCCGCCGCCACCAACTAGGGTTTTCATTCTCGCATCTGCCGCCGCCTTCGATGATTTGTAAAAATCAACCTCGGCATTGAGTGCACGGATTTGATCTCTAGCCTTCCGCAATGCTACTTTCTGCCACCCATGCGGCTCCTCCGGATCTACCCACCTGAAGAAATCGCAGGATCTGTTTGTACTTTTTGTTAAGGACACCGCATTTGTACAATTCACGTCCAGGGTTTGAATTCGTCCAGGGTTTGAATTCGTCCAGGATGTCAGCACGACGGGCTCATCACCGCAATGACAAAAGACTGCCGCAGTCAAAGTGTCTGTGTCGGATTGTACTTCTCGTCGTGGAGGCATCTCTCACGTATGGGTGTGTGTGTCTCGAAGTTGGGGTAAATAAGAGGTGTTTTCTGTACATATAGGGTCGAACGGAGTTTATTGTTGCCGTAAATGAAGTAGCAGAGTATACAGTATCAGATAATGTGGCACGTCGCAGGCCAAGCATTTATTCCTAGGTAACGGTAAGATGAAAAACTCCATTCGAAAATACGAAACTCAAACCTCCCAAATTTCAAACTTTCAAAATAAGATTTGCCTCCACTTCTGAATTTAATGGAAACGGCAACATAACGTGTACACCATCACAAGTGTATACCGTAAGAAACGGAAAGTGAAGTTAGTGGAACATTACTGTCTAACTAAGCAGCCAAAATGTTTTCACTACATTACAAGGAGTGTAGGGTGCACAAAAATATATCATACACAATCATTCTCAACTATGTTTAAGACAACAGATTTTTGCATTTCCGACAGTTGTGACCGCCTAACCCACACCGTCCACACTTATTTGGCTTCTTCTTCTTCGCATCCACCTATGCAAATCGAGAAATATTTCTTAATGCCAAAGTGTACACAACGAATGTCTTTAACTAAGTTTTCAGAAACTTACCGAAATCTCCCCAATAGAAAGTTTACGGTTTTCGGGCGGCCTCCCTGGGGGCCTTTTCGTCATAGGAGGAAGAATCAAAACTGAGCGTACCTCGTTAGGTACAACAATATCATCTGGATCAGGTACTGGCAGTATAATACCTTGTACTTGTTCCATCCACCTATTCTTAGTGTACGCGTCTGAAACGAAAGGTGTGTATCCCATCCCCCGGTATGTTGCCGCTACAATGCCGTGGCGACAGGGCATTCCGAGCATCTGGAATTCACGACAAGAACATGTCCGCTTCTCTAAGCTAACGTGGTACCCGTACGTGCCTGAATTTAGCTTAACCTCGAAATCCCATGGACCTAGTGGTAATGCGACAAGGCCAGTGGATTCTTTCAACTGTACCTTCAACTCTTTATCGACATCGGGTGGAGTAACGCCTTCCATTTTACCAATTTTAACTCATCTGCTTTCAAACCATCTACTCAGAATCTGACGGATGAATTCAAACAGAGCTACAACGAGACTGTCTCTCGCAGGAAGAAGAGTGTGGTTAAGCGACTCGGCTATGTTAG
>OVBB01001365.1:0-11083 GCA_900406415.1 Isatis lusitanica | reverse complement strand
GATACAGCTGGGACAACGATTCTAAACAATGATCAAGAAGCTCTCAAGACATTTACTAAATTGGTGGATCAATTGCCCTCAGTATTTGGTGAGGTACTTCTTCACTGTAGTATTTAAAGATTGAGATTATGTTGTTCCTTTGTAATTGACCAAGCCATAAAAGAAACTAAACATCTCGTGTTCTTTGTTCCTTGTTCTGTGAAGGTTGGACAAGGAGTGTCAGAATTCAGACCATCACCACTTGAGAATCGTAATTGCTTCAAATGCTCATACAGCGTTCAACACACTTTACTGGTAATGCCCAAACAGATTCATAGATGTTACTAGGTTTAGGTTGAGCCTGTTCGAGAGACTGTTTATTGCTCATAATCAATCTTATATTTGGTTGAGATAAGAAAAGTGTAGAAGTGAACAGTCACTTTCTGATTGGAACTAGCCATCATCATAATTGATCCTGGTCTGATGCAACATTTTGACACAGGTACAATTCAACTCCGATGCAATCGACGAGACTGATTTGCTGGAAGAAACCTTAAGGCCTCGGATAGAATCTTTTGGTGGTACACTTGAAAAGGTTCTGCTGACCGGAAACCATCTCACACCTTGCATACAGGTAAAAAAAGACCGAACAAGTTTAGTGGCAACATTGCTCTGTTTCTTCTTCATACGGTTTGATTGTGTCTTGTCTCCAGGACCCGAAGTGGCAAACTGGGTCTGTGTACACACCAGCAGACGCTGTGGCTCAGGCGCTGAAGACGATACCTTTGAGGGAAACTCGTGTTCTTTCAAGGACAATCGTTGATNNNNCAGTCTCATGTAGTGTTTGTTGAAGAAATGATAAATTATGTATATACATGGGTGATGCGTTACAGAGATTGTTGTTGTTGAAGTTTGCCGTATCATTTGGTTTACAAAGATTCTCTTTCTTGTTTCTGAGATTGGATTTTGTTTAGTGAATGAACAGAGAAGCCAAGTCACCAAGCTTCAATCTTTGCCGACACAAGTTTACTGTAAGTTTGGAATTTTGAGATTTTATCATTAGAGCCTCTCTAGTTTCCTTAGATATAGATTGGTCACTGTCGTCATGTATTCTCTGATCTCCACAGAAGAAGGTTTGTTCAGTCGCATGACAGTTGTAATTTGAGAGTTGCAATGCAAAATACATAAGCTTTTTCCATTTCGGTCAGAACTTTACAGCCTTTTACCTAGTCGAATCATTTGGTCTAGCGACCCTGGACCTGGTCCTCTTAGGAGCTAAGGTTTAAAAATTCTCAGATTTCCTGCAGAGAAATCCCTTTGTGGTATGCTCAAGTTTCTGCAGTCCAGGAGCTTGATAGAACTATAATATACATACTAAGGAGAATTGAATAACAATTATAATGATAAGATTATACCAAAGTGCAAAAAGGAGAACGATAACTGTTATATTTTGTAACAGATAACCAAAAAAAACAAAAACAAATTAATAAATTAACCATTATATTTTGTATATAAGAAATACTAAAATATTCTCAATTTTCTTTTCATTTTTCAAAGAATTTTTTTTTTCTTGTGCATTTTTTATACTATTATCTCTATATTTTTATTTAGTTTAGTTGTTTTATTAAGAGTCATTGAGGTCAATATACACCAATAATATCAAAATTGACTTTGTAGTAACGAAAAAGTGGAAATTTGAAAGTTAGTTTTTTATGACGTTTCTGCCCCTACTCAATTGTGCGCTGAATAAGCATTTAATGCGACACTGTCTTCGAAAGGGCGGCGAAGATTTTGTTCACAAACCGAAGCTATCTTCCATATCTTTGTAATTATGTTATCGGGGGATGTGAATATACAGTACACGCAATGTGTTTTCTATATTATAGACCAATTAATGTTAGTCGATACATCTTCTCTTGTCACAGACAGTTACCTGCAAACAGCCATTAATATGGAGTCTTCGTCCAAAAATACCCCTCTCCCGCCTTTTCCAATCGTATGCAATTCTCGTATTTCGTTAGTAGGTAGGGAAAACAATGAATAAGTAACTTTTCATACTATTATATAATGTCATAACATAATATTGTGTTCAAATATAAAGTCAGACGAGTTTTGGTGTTTCGACAGGGGAAGACATGATGCCTCACCACTTTGAAAGTTGTGAGGTTTTATAAGGGTATCCGGTGTTAAGCCGGAGAGTGGAGTCGGTACCAACTCATGGCATTCAGAAGCAAACCCCTCAGAGATCCACCACGCAGAAAGACAAGGGTAAGGCAGTAGCTGAGGAGTCGAAAAGTATAGCTGAGGTGGGGTCATCTTCCCAGAATCTTGTCCTTGTACATGACCATGTTCGAGCACTGAATGAACTGCGGGCGAATCCTGACATGCACGACCAAGACGCGCCGCTATATTTTGACGATCCTAACGAGGAAGGTATAGTACATAATATGACTCATAACGGTACCAAATATATGTTGCATTGCTAACAAATGATGTTAATGTTGATTGTTAATTATGCGAGATTGATAACTGGATACTAAATGTAACAGATCAATTGAACACCGCACTGGGGGATGTGGAGTACGAGGGAGATGAAATCTACGTTGGCAGGATATTTAAAAACAAAGATGATTGCAAGTTGAAGCTCTCTATCCACACTATTAACAGAAAATTCCACTTCATGATCATGCCCCAATATCATTATTGTTGTTTGTGTTGGGGATGGATGTCCTTGGAGGGTCTACGCACACAAGGTTGAAGATAGTGAGAGGTACAAGGTGAGAAGGGCTACTCTCCACCACACCTGCTGTGTAGATGCTATAGGGGACTTCCAACAGACAAGCTTACACAACGGTAATTGGTAATCTAATGAGGTCAAGGTATGGATTCGGAGGAAGAGGACCCCAAGCGAGTGAACTCCGGACGATACTACGACAAGAGTACAGTCTCCACGTCAGTTATTGGAAAGCGTGGCGTGCACGCGAAATTGCGATGGACAATGACATGGGTTTTGCCCTTGGAAGTTTTGCGCTGATACCACCGTACTTTAAGTTATTCGTTGGAGCAAATCCTGGTTCTGTGGTTGGACTTGAAACAGAGGTGGACGCCCGTGGAGTGGAAAGGTTCAAGTACCTTTTCTATTCAATAGCAGCTTATGCTGCAGGTTTCAAGTATATGCGGAAGGTGATAGTTATAGACTATCAGAGTGAGAGATATGGAGGCTGCCTACTCGTCGCAAGTGCACAAGATGGGAACTTCCAAGTTTTTCCACTCGCTTTTGGATCATCAATAGCGAGAATGATGATGCTTGTGAGTGGTTTCTGACGAAGCTGAAGGAAATCATTCTGGACAAATCAGCGTTGGTTTTCGTCTCAGACCGACACTCATCAATCTATGCAGCAATCAGAAAGGTAACAAGTATAAAGATTAACAATATTATCAAGTAATTCACGTAATGCAGGAAAATGCGAATATTGACGTGTAAACGAGGGACTCAGTTATGAATGTTATCATGTTAACATTAGTTACAATGGTAATAACATTTTATATTAATTTGTGTTAGGTGTATCCGATGGCTTCACACGGGGCATGTATCGTCCATCTACAGCGCAACATTCAAACGATTTTCAAGAAAATCGGGATAACTTTCATCGTCTCAAAAGCGGCAAGGGCTGTATTCAAGACTTCGAGAAGATATTTGGAGAAATAAAAGCAGCTCATACTGGATGCGTAGAGTATCTTGAGAAGATTGGCTTTGATCATTGGACTAGATCCCACTGCGTTGGCGAGCGCTACAATGTCATGACGAGCAACATCTCCGAGTCCTTGAACAATGTTTTAATGATGGTGCGTGATTTTCTGTTAATCTCCATTCTGGAGTCTATTAGAACAACTCTAGTTACTTGGTTTGCCCTACGTTGGGATGCGGCAGGCCATGAAGATGGTGTGGTGAATCCGAAGGTGCAAGATATATTGATAAAGAACTTCGAAAAATCAGCTGCTTATCATGTCATAAAAGTGGATGATGGTATATATGAGGTGCGTGATGAGGAAGGAACTTCCTTCGCCGTTCATCTGTGGGACCAATGCTGCACATGTCGGGAGTTCCAGATACTCGCAATTCCATGTTCCCACGCGGTGGCAGCAGCAATAAGAGAAGGGGTTCGGGTGGAGACTTTAGTTGGAGTCTATTACACAGTCCAATATCAAAGACTTAGCTACGGCGGACAGATCATGCATGTACCCGACATTAACTCACTCTCCATATCCCCTAACGATGTTGGCGGTGGCAAACTTGCACCGCCGACGGTAAGGAGGCCTCCTGGTAGGCCCCACAAGTTTCGGATGGTTTCTAAAGGGGAGTTTAAGGTATCTTACAGTCACAATGCATCAGTTAAAAAGATATAAACGATTTAAATAGGCTTGCTGAACGTGGGGTTATATTGTGGGTGTGGAGATGGTGAACAGGAGGAGGTGCACTCGTTGCAGGGTTCGTGGACACAATCGCTCCACCTGCAAGATGCCCACGACGGTACATTAGAATTACAACGCCGCTGAGTTATAGAGGAAATTACGATTTAATATAATTTTAATGTACAGAAACTTTATGATCAGGATAACTGAATGGAGAGATGTAGTGGAAGCCTTTTCGGTGGAGGTGATAAGGCGTTTGTTTTGAAATGTAATATATAACTCCGTTAACACCCAATTCGGCGTATGTAATGCACCATATGTATCCCCTAAGAAATGGGAAGGAAGGGAAATATCCCGTTTAGTAAAGAAGTTTGTTTCATATGTTACGTAACTTATCAGTATATGTTATGTTTGGATGGTAACTATAACATTATGTTTAAGGGTAATATATGTTACATAAGTTATGTTGAAGGGAAATATAACGTTAACTCGGACTATGAACTATGATGAATAGACATGGATTCCACATAGATAACATTATGTGCAACTAAACATGATTATAACTGTTAACATGTCAATGGTTATGAATTAAAAGTTAGCGGTATAATGACGATAAGCCGGATTTTTTTAAAGTTAGAGGTCTAATAAAGAGAAGGAAAATATAAATATATTAAATAATTGAGAGAAATTGTAGTTTATGTTTTGGGGTACATAAGCGGCGAAAGGGGGTATCACTGAAGCCTACAACCCTAAATTGAGTATAACTTGGAGAGGAAACATAAATGTGAAAAATCTAATCATAGGCGATCGATCTTCATGTCATCTTCAGGATCAGGTAAGGCAAATTCATCTGGTTTATTTTCGGAATCAACTTTAGTGATATACATCGGCGGAAGAAAACTTATATTGTTAATGTATATAGGAACGTCTTCCAATTCGAGGCGCCGAGGAAATGAACGGGACAGGAGAATTCCATATAAATGCAGATGTGGAGAAACTTGTGTGATGAGGACATCAAAGACAACTGAAAACCCAGGAAGACTTTTCCATTGTTGTCCTGCCGGACTGAAAAGGTAATTTTCTGTTTGAAGAAAAATTCATGGAATATATACTTAATTTTGTTCGTTTGGAACTCAATCCATGTTCCCACTAAGGGTATGTAGGATAGAAACCATTTGTTCAAATGAAAAGACCAATTCGTGGTCGAAAAGATTGAAGAAATGAAAGTCATGGTAAGTGACCTTAAAGGCGAGGTTGAGAAAATTGTGGAGGGATACAAGAAGGTGCGAAGCTGGTCTTCGAACCTATAATGAGTAGATTGAAGAAATAAGGAGGGCCTTTGTTGCACATGAGAATGAGGTTCAAAAGATGAAAGAGGTCTACACCTCCATGGAAAAAGAGGTGAAGGAGCGCATTGACGAGAAATGAGGGTTGAAAATCACTTGTATTTGTGGGATTGTAATGCTGCTATGTTACTATTACATTGCTGCATAAGATATCCGGTGGAGGGCATTGAAATGTATAAGAATAGTGAAGGTAAGGTGTAGTAAATTAGGAATTCATTTTCAACTGTAAGGGTTTGATGCACGGGTTAACATTTAAACTTTCATGATAACGGTTGTTATATTCGTTATCAGGTAACAATATATGTAAGGCATTAATGTTTAGAACTTCTTGTTGGCACACTAACATTGTTAGTCGTTAAGATACTAGAGATGTTAGCATTGTCGGTTATTTGGTTACGAGAAACGAATTGTTACCAATGCTTCTAACAACAATGTAGTAATAACTGTTGTAACCACACTTCTATGGAAAGTAAGTAAAAGATAACTATTGTTAACACAACGATCATGTAATTTACATACTACGTTATCTGTTAATATGTTAGATAATACAGTTAACAGTAAACATATATTATAGGAATGACATATGTGTTGACAAATTTATAAGGTCTCCATAAGTTAAGCTAAACCGTAAACCCTAAACCCTAAACCATAAATCATAAACCCAAACGGACACACTAAACCGTAAACCATGAATGAGATGGTTAAACTAATACCTGTAAATTAAGAGAACCGTAACAACTGAAGTTAAAATGTTAATGTAGATACTATGTTATATGTAACTACAAGCTAATACAAATAACGGGTAACACAGATAATATGAATGTTATCTGTGTTACCAAATTTATAAGGATAATTTATTGTTAGTACTGGTTATTGATAAACCGTAAACCCTAAACCCTAAACCCCAAACCAAAACATAGACCCTAAAACCAAACCTAAACCCTAAACCCAAATTGAAACCCTAAACCATAAACACTAAACCCTTGTAAACACTAAAAGTAAACACAAAATCCTACACCCTAAACCCTAAAACCTAAACCCTAAACCCAAATCTAAATACTAAACCCAAACCTAAACCCTAAACCCAAATATAAACCCTAAACCCTAAACCCTAAACCCTAAACACAAACCTACACACAGTAAACCGTAAACAATATTTGAAATTGTTAGACTAATAACTGTTAAGTAAGAGAACCGTAACAAATGAAATTATAGTGTTAATGTAGATACTATGTTATAAGTAACGATGTAAGCTAATACAGTTAATGGTTAAGAAATATAATATGACTGATATCTGTGTTAGCAATTTTATAAGGTAACGCTAATATATTTCTAGTACTGTTTATTGGTAAACGAAAACACTAAGCCCTAAACCCAAACCTAAACCATAAACCCTAAACCCAAACCTAACCCTAAACCCAAATCTAAACCCCAAACCCAAACCTAAACCATAAACCCAAATCAAAACCCTAAACCATAAACCCAAATTTAATCCCTAAACCTTAAACCCTATACGCAAACCAACACACACTAAACCGTAAACCATATTTGAAATTGTTAGACTAATAATTGTTAAGTAAGAGAACCGTAACAAATGAAGTTATAATGTTAATATAGATAGTATGTTATTAGTAACTATGTAAGCTAATATAGTTAACAGTTAAGAAAGATAATATGAATGATATCTGTGTTAGCAATTTGATAAGGTAACGCTAACATATTTCTAGTACTGGTTATTGGTAAACCGTAAACACTTAAACTAAACACTAAACTCTAAACCATAAACCCTAAAACCCTAAACACAAATCTAAACCCTAAACCCTAACGGAAATCCTAAACCCTAAACTATAAACCCTAAAACTCAAACGTTAACCCTAATCCCTAAACCCTAAACACAAACCCTAAATCTTAAACCCTAAACCCAAATCTAAACCTTAAACCCTAAACTTAAACCTAAACCCTAAATCCATACCTGCACCCACTAAACCCCAAACCTAGTTATAATTGTTAGAGAAATAACTGTTAATTAAGAGAACAATAACAAATGAAGGCATAATGTTAACGTAGATATTATGTTATCAGTTACTATGTTAGCTGTTTCCGAGGTCTAGCCATAGTTGTTGTTAACAGTAAAACACAGTGTCATAGTTTATTGTTGGTACAAAATAAGGTCGAGAGTATTGAACGTTAACAAAAATAAATTGAATCATAGATACGATAAGAACTAAAAAGGTAATGCGATTTGTTTAGTAACATAGAAGTCAATTATAAATGTTATCATCCATGACAAAGGGACTGCAACAACATCAATAGTACATAGTCAACCATGTTTAAGACATAACAATCTGAAAGCGTCAAGGTAGGTTCAAAATAAAAGAAATTGTCGGCTAAGGAGATGTATGTCAACAAGGGTACATATCAAGAAGTGCTTGGTTTCAGCATGAAGCATTCCGACGTCGATATCTTTGCAGTGCTCGACCCCTCCAGGTCCGTAGGCGAGAATAAAGAATATTGTCATTAAGGCGGAGTTATAAAGTCCAGTTGATTGTGGTAGGCCGACGAATCTTTCGATGTAAAACTGATTGGTCTCGATGGAGACTTATGATATGCTTCGGGCTACCTGTTTGAAAAGAAACGGAAGCATTGCGGCAATTGGTTCCAGATCCCGTACTAGAGAAAAGTCATTGTGTGAGGAGATATTGCTGCCGAGGACGTGCATTGTACATGTTTTGAGGTTCACTGCCAAGGCAACCCAGTGAGTCTTGTCGAAATTAAACGGCATGTATATACAATCTACGTCCGTGTATAACTTGATGGCATCACCGCCAGCAACGCGGAGGAGGAGGTCAACAACCGCAGCAGGGAAAACAAACTCGGTCCGGTTGGCGGATTTGCAGAATTTAGGGTAAAGGCGGGTGAGATTAGCGACGAACTTTGAGTCAAGAACATCAACCCTAAGGGGTGAGTCATGTTGAGGGATATTACGCAAAACATACCTTGTGAACTTGAGAAGGGCATCTATCACCTGGAAAGAGTTGGACTTCGGTGTTAACTTGAAAGGAATTAGGAAAGTTGGAAATGAGCAAATGTAAAGACGGAAGTTCCAATGTTACCTTAGCCGGAACATGTTTTTGACGGCCAACAACGTCAGTTAGCTCTTTAGCTGTGACGAATATTTGGTTACCCAGTTTGACGGAAATGCGAGAGTGGAAGAAAATTGAAGAAAAAGCACGAACGAGTAAGATAATAGAAGATAAATTGAGTCGAAAATATTCAGAATTTTAGTGCAAACTACATTAACCGACTACCGGAGATTTACATTTTCAAACACTTCAGCCGCCTTTGGAGGTCGTCACCTTCGTCTTCACCACCACCAGAATTCCTCCTCTTCAAAGAGACAGGTGAGTAGAGGTCAATAAGCGGAACAGTCTGGGGACGTTTCCTCAACTTCACACCGAGTTGAGGTGCCACTACTTTAGAGGGAACATGGTCCGTAGTATTTTCATTCCTCACAGTAGGCTAACAAACCAAACAAATGAAATTTTTTTTTTTTGATATGTTAACAGTTAATATAGGTAATAGCTAATACCAATATAGTATTTTGTTTCCAGGGAAACACAGTTATCAGAGTACTGATGGTAGTGGGAATTTGTTCATTGTATTATGTACCTCAGATAAGACTAATTATGCACCATTTTCCCCTGAATCACCTACATTGTACTGCAGGCAGTGTTAGACAGGCAGTGTTAGAGAAGTTAACAAATCATGTTGCCGAGCAAATACTGTTACATGTTATTGGTGCAGTTTGTTGGTGCATAATAATGGTGCAATGCTAATACATTTAACTGATGAAATCATAATGAGTACAATGTTATCAGAGTAATGCTGTTAGTGAACATTTCTATGCTTGTATTATGTACCTGGGACAAGACTACTTCTGCACCATTTTCCCCTGACTCACCTACATTGGACTGCAGGCAATGTTAGTTAGGCGGTATGACTTACATATACGGTTAAAAAAGGCGAGAGAAGTTAACAAATCATGTTGCCGAGTAAATACTGTTAGCTGTTATTGTTGTACTTTATTGGTGGATAATAGTGGGATGAATACATAATGAATACAAATTGTTACCTGGTAGACTAATGGCTCCTCCACATCGATTGTCTTCTGGAATTGAGTTTCATGAGCAAGTCCAGTGGGTCCATCGTCCACTCCATGTGTTCCTTCAATCTGGTTGGTAAAGAGAAAGTTATTTAAGTAACCACTTGTTAAGTATAACATAAGTTATTTGGGAATCAAAGTTAACAAATATAATTGGGAAACGACGTCTACCTCAGTATTCATATGTGATTGGGATAGAAGGTAGTTACAGTCATCAGTTTGAGTGTTCTCATTTTCTCCATATTAGTCAATCTCGTCTCCCTCCTCACCAACCCCACCATCGTTATGTGATGGGTGAGCTTCTTTCTCGGGGACACATGCCTGATCAAAGGAAATAATGATTGTATTATATGGCAACAATGACAGTTTAAGATGGTAATGAAATATAATATCCACATACCTCCTTTTGCTAGACAGTTCCCGAGTCTGATTGTTGATTATGTTCTCCTTGAGTAAGTGTAGACGCATAAAAAGAAGCAACATCGCGAATGGAAATGTTAGCTGCCCCGTCATTCCTCCACATGGTGAAATGGTTGTCTTCAACATGGGGTGTAACATTTGAAGGTTCGGTAGGTTTGGGGGGGAGGATGGTCTGATACTGGATCCTCTGGAGCACATGAATTGTGATAAGGAGATTTTTGCAATCAACTTTCAATTGCTCAACTCACTCATATCATTGTAGTGTTGAGGTTCAATCCAACTTGAGAATAAATCAGCACACCAAAGATTCAGATGAATGCTTAATCTAAATGCAACAAGATTTGATTATGAATAACTAGCTAACAACCTATTAAAGAAATGCAAACAAAGAAACAAGAAGAAAGAGCAATCAAAAGAAGCAAACACAAAGCAAAAACAGAGGAACTTAACAATTGATAAAGAGCATTAGACCCATGGGAATTGGTCAGTGATTTTCAAGTGACTATTTGATAACTAGGGATTGCTAACACACAAATAAATACCATCCTAAGCCTAAAGAACAAGGGAAAACCAATCCCCTCTCATGAAATTGGTCATATGCTAACAAANAAACATGCATTAGACTCAGCCTTAATAGCATATCATGCATCCTAACATCAACTATCATTGGTTAGACTTGCAGGACTCTCAATAGATTTGGTTCAAACATTTTATCAAACACCTTCTAGGCAATGAGAAACCTATGATCTAGAAACAGAGATTA
>OVBB01001364.1:0-14583 GCA_900406415.1 Isatis lusitanica | reverse complement strand
CCGGCGGCTGGAAGTTCAAATAAAGAGCGGGAGTCTCAAATCTCAAGAGTCTTAAAACGTTCGGAATACTATTCACGGTGTACAATTCACAGTTTACTATTCATAAAAGACGGGCCAGATTTGGGTCAGAACGTGCAGGTGGATCACAGAAGATTTTCGGGCCGGATTTCGGGCCCAAAAAGTTAAGTCGGCGGCTGGGAGGAAAACACTAAGTCCCACATCGAAAATATAAAGTCTCAACACCCTAGGATCGTCAGTATATATATGTACGCTCATGTAAGGGTTAAAGGCATCCCAAATCCGAGTATTAAGAGTTTTAGCAATATTAGACTTTTCAGCTTTTGCTAATTATTCTTGTACTTTCGGAAATCTATCAATAAAAATATTCTTTTTTGCATTTTCGGTCCTTGAGTTCTTTAAAAAAGAATTTTCGAGCCCCCATGAAATATAAGTTTTGACAGTGTGAGTTTCGGCTCTCACAAGGAAAATCAACCTTCTTTCAAACAAATTCCCAATGGCACGAGTGCTGGACATTGTAAAAGTGTCGTATTTGGCTGGTAATGAGACAGCAAAAGGTGGATCACAGGCCAAGAGTACATAGAAAAGAGGTGAGCTAGGAATGGGTGTGGGCCCCTATTCACTTAGGCCCAAACATCTGGTCCCATGATAAGTCTAATATTTGATCCCCCACGGGGGGGGACTGAGAACGGAAAGAGGTCACAGGTGGAGAAGGAGACATTTCGATGAGCTGGGAGTGTCTCAGGAGCTGGGTTGGTGTTGGTGAAGATGCTGAAAAAAATACCCAGATTCGAGATGGATACTTGGTTTTGGCATTGCGATATTCGGGAGATGTTCCAATGGATTCTGCGGCGATGGAAACTCCTGACTTGGGGGAGGAGTCGCGAGTAGCCTCGCATGATTAACAGTCTGCCCCCCGGTGGTTCTGGTACTTCAAGACATACACAAGATGATGAATTGCAGTTTTTGGAATTCTCGGGGAAAAATAAACTCAATTTCAAAAGATTGATCAAATATTTGTTAAAGAAATTTCAAACAGATATCTTAGACGTATTTGAGATGCATGTTGAAGGGGATAGTGCCAGTCGTATTTGTCGAGGATTGGGCTTTGAGAAAAGCTTTCGAGTAGATATAGTTGGGCATAGGGGAGGTGTCTGGCTTTTATGAAGATTGGGGGTCGGAGACGTCGACATAGTTGAGGCTTCTGACCAGTTTATATATGCGAGGGTCGCGAATGGAAGGGAACTGATAAACCTGTTTGTAGTATACGCTGCACCGACACTGGCACAATCTTCCCAAAAAATTGCACCTAAACGTCAGCTATGGTTGGATATGGACAGAGAAGGTTACTAAAACTTCATAGAACTAGATAGATTGAATGGTCTTACAAGGGTTGCAGAATTGCCCGTGATATGCCTAACTCCAACTATCATAGGATATGACTCACCTAGACAATAGAAGAAGGGTGTTGATCGGATATGAAACACCAAACAACATGATTGTTCAAGAAGAACAGTTGAGAATCTCTCTGAAAAGTTTTCATAAACAAAAAGATAAAAGGAAATAACTTGATGTATGATACAATTGTTTTCAGACTACATATAGCAAAAGATGCTTGAGTTTCTTTGGACTAAAAATTAACTTGAATGAAAATAAAATACTTGAATGAAAATAAAATCTGGACTCCTCAGTTGAAGAATGAGAATCTTGGCCTTCAAAGACGATGGTGTTGGTGAAACTGATCCGTCCTTGTGATTGTAGATAGGTTCTCTAAGGAGGTGTTGGACTCCTCAGTTGAAGACAATTTCGGAAGGCCTTCCTGATTTCATACAGTATCCTCCTAAATCTGACATTTGTGAAGGGGTTCATGAATCTTCTTGAATCCTTACTAAATTCGCTAGTTGCACTTCTTCCTCCTCATGGTTGATTTGGTTCTTGGTTGATCTGAGCAACTGGTTCAGTGCTTGAGCAAGCTGTCTGGTCCGCCACCTGGTCATAGCTCCAGCTGGCACATGCAATGCATCCACGGCTACAAACTCTTTCTCTTTCACTTCCGGTTCAAGCCCTTCCTCAGTTACAAACTCAGCTACTTGTTCCTTTCTTGGTTGGTCCAGTTCAGTTATGCTTTCCATGATTGTATCATCCTCTTCCTCTTGAAAAGAATTTGCCCTCGAATCAAATTTATCTGCAAGAAAAGGAATTAAATCAGTAATGTTAACGCTTGAACTCACATTTGTACTTGATAAGAATTGTCATTGATCTTCTTCGAGATTACGAATAGTCCATCCACTCTTGGAATTAACTTGGACTTTCTCTAATTTAAAAACCGGTCTTTCCTTTAGTAAATCCAATCCAAATCTCCCACCTCAAAGTCAGCCTCGCGCCGGTTCTTGTTAGCATTCTTAGCCTAGTGCTTAGTCCTTTCCTCAGTGTTCTGCCTGGCCTTCTCATGAATCTGCTTAACAATTTTAGCTTTCTTTTCCCCATCTAAACGTATCCTTTCACTCAAAGGTAAAGAGATTAGATCCATAGGATAAATGAATTAAAGTTATAAACGATTTGAAATGGAGAGTAATTAGTTGCTGAATGAACAGAATGGTTATAAGCAAATTCAAACATGGGATATACTCTCCTCCCAAATCCTAGGATTCTTATTAACAATGGCCCACAACATAGCAGACAAAGTTCTACTCACGATTTCAGTTTGACCATCAGTTTGGGATGACAAGTAGTTGAAAACAACAGCTTTATTCCTAACTTAGCCCACAAAGTTTTCCAAAAGTGACTCAAGAACTTGGTACCCTTATCAGAAACAATAGTCTTAGGCATGCCATCTAATCGAATTATTTCCCTTAAGAACAAATCAGCTATGTGAACAACATCATCCGTTTTGTGGCAAGGAACAAAGTGTGCCATCTTAGAGAACCTAACTACAATCACAAAGATTGATTCCTTTCCTGATCTAGTCCTAGGCAATCCAAGCACAAAGTCCATAGAGATACCAGTCCAAGGGTGAGTATGGATAGGTAATGAAGTGTACATACCTGTAAATTATGCTTTGGCTTGTGATCGCTTACAAGTCTCACACCGAGCACACACCTTCTCAACTTCCTTCTTTAGGTTCGGCCAGTATAATTGATCATGCATTATCTTAAAGGACAATTAGGAACACACATGCGATTTTCATAGAATAAAAATACTTCATGCCTAAAGTATTTGCCAAATGCAAACTTTAAACTAGCTAGATACGGTTCTTTGAAGTCTGGGTCAGATTCATACAACTGTTAGATTTGTTCAAAACCAAGCACCTTAGCATCTAAAGTCGTGACAAGGCATACCTTCTAGACAAGGCATCAACAAAAATGTTTTTCTTACATTTCTTGTACTTAATGACAAAAGGAAAAGTTTTAAGGAATTCTACCCATCTGACATGTCTCTTGTTGAGCTTCTGCTGTCCCTTCAAGTGCTTGAGAGTCTCATAATCAGTGTGAACCATAAATTCATTTGGCCACAAGTAGTGTTGCCATGTTTGCAAACCTCTCACCAAAGCATACAGCTCCTTTTCATAGGTTGGATAGTTTAGTGGGGCTCCACCAAGTTTTTCACTGAAGTAAGCAACAGGTTTTCCATCCTGCATCAACACTGCACCAATTCCACGCCTAAGACATCACATTCAACCTCAACAGTTCTAAGGAAATCAGGTAAGATAAGTAAAGGTGCATTAGTGAGCTTCCCTTTCAGCGTTTAGAATAAGTCTTCTTGAGCTTGTTCCCACTTAAATCCCACGGTTTTCCTGATAACTTCAGTGAGGGGAGAAGCTATAGCACTGAAGTCTTTCACAAATCTTCTATAAAAACCAGAAAGTTCATGGAAACTTCTAACTTCACTCACAGTTGTGGGACTAGGCCAATCTCTGATTGCTTTTACCTTCTCTTCATCCACACGGATGCCTTCTGCTCCTACAACAAAACCCACGAACGAGATTATCTGTTCCAAAAGTGCATTGCTTAAAGTTTTCATACAGCTGATCCTTTCTAAGACATCTAGAACCGATTTCAGATGGTGTACATGTTCATTAAGATTCTTGCTATAGATCAGAATATCATCAAAGTACATAATCACAAAATCGCCTACGAAAGCTCTCAAAACATGGTTCATTAACCTCATAAAAGTACTAGGTGCATTTGTCAGCCCAAATGTCATAACTAACCACTCATACAATCCTAGCTTAGTTTTGATTGCAGTTTTCCATTCATCCCATTCCTTCATTCTAATTTGATGAATATCCACTTTTTAAATCTATCTTAGAGAATATAATCCATGTAACTCATCTAGCATATCATCAACTCTAGGGATATAATGTATGTACTTAACTATTATGTTGTTGATGGCTCTGCAGTCAACACACATTCTGGAACTTCCATCCTTCTTAGGCACCAAGAGAACATGAACCCCACATGGGCTTAGACTTTCTCGGATCAACCATTTCTTCATTAGCTCATTGATCTGCTTTTGAAGCTCCTTGGTGTCCACGAGATTTGTCCTATAGGCTGGCCTGTTCGATATTAACGATCCTGGCACAAAGTCAATCTGATGTTCTATACCTCGAAGAGGAGGCAATCCATCCGGATTTTCATCAGGAAAAATGTCACTAAACTCCTGCAAAAGTTGGTTCAAATTACTTGGAATCTCCAGTGCAATGTCAGAAGAGGTTAGTAAGTTTCCCTTGTAGATAAGCAACACCATGGATTGTTTAGAAAACAAAGCTTTCTTAACTCCACCCGGTTTAATGAAAAAGTTTGGAAGAGTTACCTGAGTTTTAGGAAGGGTTTCCTTAATGTCGAGATCCAGACGACTTAACTGAGTTTTAGGAAATGTTTCCTTAAAGTTGATTTCTTTGGCCGGTTTGATCTCTTCTTTGCTCTTAGCTTTGTCTCTACTCTGCTTCAGTTTGACTTGTTCTTCTTGCACTTCACGAGATGACAAAGGAACCAGGTGATTTTCTTACCTTTGTACTCAAAGGAATATCGGTTTAGATAACCATCAAGGATCACCTTGTTGTCGAATTGCCATGGTCTACCCAGAAGTATGTGGCCTGCTTCCATGGGCAAAATATCACACACAATCTCATCTTTATACCGCCCAATAGTCAGAGCAACCTTTACATGTTGATTCACTTGCATCTCGCCTTCTTCACTCAGCCATTCAAGCTTGTATGGTTTCAGATGTGGACAGGCTTTAAGTCCAAGCTTCTTGACAAGTGTTTCACTAGCCACATTTGGACAGCTACCACCATCAATGATCAGACTGCACACCTTGTCTAGGATGATACATCTGGTACAAAAGAAATTTTCTCTTTAAGTTTTCTCATCCAACTTGGTCTAAACACATAGAGATTGCCTGGTCACTAACAACTTTTCTTGTACTGAATAGTAGTCTTCAACACTCTTGCTTGAACTGATTTTCTCTTTAAGCATGAGAGTCTCCATCTCTTGATAGTAGTCTTCAACACTCTTGCTTCCTTGTGTCAAACGCCTTAGTTTTTGATGAAGATCCATATGGTAATGGCTAGACACAAAGCTCTTCCTCATCAATGTTGCCATCTCTTCCCACATACTGATAGGATCGTCTTGGGCTCTTCTCCTGTTAGTCACAAATTGATCCCACCAATTAATAGCATAGCCATTGAATTGAGTTCCAGCCAAACTTACCTTCTTGCATTTTGAATAGTTGTGGCAATCAAAGATGAGCTCAACCTTTCTCTCCCATTCCTGGAATGCACCTGGATCGTTCTTACCATAGAACTGAGGGATTTTGAGTTTCAGACTTCACAGATTGTCATCAGTTCGTCTAGCCTCATCAGCAATAAGATTATCAGATCTCCTCCCACGGATTGGTTGCCTCTTGGTTGGCCTCTTTACGGTGTTGATTTGATGTTGATTTGATGTGATTAAAAGAAGTGTTTCCATCATCCTCATGAATTGATTTGATGTTGGTTATGGTTCTCCTCTTAGGCATGGATGCTTGTCCCGATTGCTGATCTACTTGAATCCGATCAAGACTAGCGTGTATGTCCTCCATTCTTGCAGTTAAAAAACATTTTAAATCACCAGTAGTGCTCTCATCTTGATTTTCGACAAGCCGTCTCCTGCCATGTCTTGTTCTTCTTCGCTTTGGTTCATCGATCCTGCAAATCATTTAACAAACCGATTATATAAAATAAAACTCTCACTAAATCGGCTTCTCTCTTTGTTTTTATTTCTCTCAATGATCTCTGATCTCTCAGCGGTTCTAAATAACCAAGTCCCAATTAAATCCAGCAAATCATTCCGATCAACAATGGTTTAGAAGAAGAATGATAGGTAGATCTCAAGATTATGGGGATAGGCTAGCTGATTAACCTAGTTCTGGTCCGATTTCTCCTAGACCCTTACTTGAACCCGATTTCCCCTAGGCTCAAGATTGAATCCGATTTCTCCTAGATCCAATAACCCTTTTCTATTTTTGAGTTCCCTTTTTTATAAAAATATGAACTGGCTCAGCTAGCAAAGATAGACAAATAAGAAATTGATTTGGAAAAAGAAGAAATTTGATGGAAGGTGAGAAAGATGGAGTTAGAAAACGATAGCAAACCTTCAAGTGTGCTCTGATACCATTTGTTGAAATCTTCCCAATGAATTGAACCTGAAGGTTGGCTATGGTGTGATATGGACTGAGAAGGTTAATAACACTTCACAGAACTAGACGTATTAAATGGTCTTACAAGGGTTACAGAATTGCCCTTGATATGCATAACTTCAACTACCCTAGGATATGACTTACCTAGACAATAGAAGAAGGGTGTTGATGGGATATGACTCACGAAACAACAGGATTGTTCAAGAAGAACAGTTGACGATCTCTCGAAAGAGTTTTCATAAACGAAAAGATAATAGGAAATAACTTGATGTTTGATCGAATTGTTTTCGGACTACATATAGCAAAATATGCTTAAGTTTTTTTGGAATAAAAATTAACTTCAATGAAAATCAAAGACTTGTATTAAAATAAAAGTTGGACTCTTCAGTTGAAGAATGGGACTCTTGGCCTTCAAAGACGATGGTGTTTTAAAAACTGAACCGTCCTTAGAAAGGGCTTACTTAATCATTGTTCTGACTTCCTGAAAAGTCGATTTGGGAAGAGCTTCCTGAGTTCGAACATTATCCTCCTAATTCTGGCATTTGTGAAGGGGTTCCTGAATCTGCTTGAATCCTTACTAATATAACGAGTTTCACTTCTTCCTCCTCATTGTTAATTTGGTCATCAGTTGATCTGAGCAACTGGTTCAATGCTTGAGCAAGCTGTCTGGTTCGGGCCCTGGTCATAGCTCCAGCTGGTACATGCAATACATCCACATCTACAAGCTCTTTCTCTTCCATTTCCGGTTCAAGCCCTTCCTCACCTACAAGCTCGGCTACTTGTTCCTTTCTTGGTTGGTCCAGTTCAGTTATGCTTTCCATGAATTTATCAGACACCTAGTAAGCGAAGTGGGCTATGGGGCCGGCTGAAGGAGTTAATTATAGGCGTTGTGGGTCCAGTAATGGTGGGAGGTGATTTCAACACTATTATTCATGTTGATGAGAGGACGGGGGAAACGGCTAATTGTCCACAAACTCGATCGCATTTAGAAAATTGGATTAATGACCTGGTGCTAATTGATATGGGTTTTAAGGGTAATCAGTTCACTTGGCGGAGAGGAAGAGAAGAGAGGTTTTTTGTTGCAAAAAGACTTGATCGGATTCTCTATTGTGCTAAGACTAGACTTCGCGACGGTCTCGCATTTACTGTTGGGGTCAAAACCCGCACTCTCGAGATTAACAGCTAGAAATGCCTAAACATCGAAGAGAGTGTAAAGATCGGAAAATACGGAGTTCCAAGTCAACTTCTGTATTCATATAAATCATAAGTTTGCGGCCAAAAACCAGCGCGGCCAAGTTGATCTTTGCGGAAACTGGCTAAGCTGATCTTTGCAGAAAATAGATAAGGTGTCGACCTGGAATCCCTGAAGGTGCCGACCTGGATTCAATCAGGTGGTGCCGACCTGGACTTACTCTCCCATGTGCCGACCTGAACTCAGCTAGGCAATGCCGAGCTGTATCGTGCATTGCCGAGCTGAAAACGTACGTAAACTGCTCGAATCAACTTATACGAGAAAATCACTTTGTCTGTAAACAAAAACGTGCCTAGCTGAAATGTCCCAAAATGTGCCGAGCTAAAATTATGGCATTCAGCTCGGGAGCATCTGGCACAGCATGTGCCTAGCTGAACCCACGTCTTTCAGCTTGACAGCACCAAATTTGAATGTGCCGAGCTGAATTCACAGCATTCAGCCCGACACCTTCGAGGCCAAAGCGTGCCGAGCTGAATCCGTGACATTCAGCTTGCCACCTTCACATCATGAGTTCAGGTCGGCACACTTTACTAAAAAACCTGCTGAGCTGAACCCATGTCATTCAGCTCGGCACCATCATCCTGAAATCTGTCAAACTGAGTTTTCTACGATTCTCTTGTAATTCGTATCTTTGTGTATTTTCCGAGCCAAGACTTTGGCCGAGCTGGAATGTTGATCTTGGATTTGCCTAATCCTAACTTAGAAATAGTTGATCAACATTCCCGAGCTGACTTCATAACTCTCTTTCGATCATTGGAACTCGACTTCGTATTTTCCGAGAAGGACTACGGAAACTCCGAGCGGAAAATACATTTTGTACGAAAAACTAAAGTTAAAAACTAAGTCTTTTTGTCTTCACAGGTTTCTTCCGAAACATCGTGCCGTTTTTTGTAAGACTTCATGTCATTTTGCGGAAAGCTTCGTGTTGTTCAAGATATACGAAAACATCGAGGACTTTGCGGAAAACCATCCTAGGTCAAAGTCGACGGCTGGAAAAGGATTTCTCAACGTCCCATATCGCTAAGACTAGCTCTCGAGGCCCTTGACTACTTAATATAAATATACATCTTCTTACTCACTTTCAAATAATCCCAACTTCTTGTACTTACGGCTTCGGCTTTAGTCTTGCACTTTGGCTTACGAACATTGTACGAAAAGTCTATTCGACAACAAGTCAATAAAATTCTTGTATGATCTGTTTTCTCGAGTTCTTCCCAGAAATCTCGGGCCCCCCCCCCCAACCTCGTGGAATCATGATATTGATACCCGAGAAGGCATTCACTTTACTGATTTATTTATGTGCTGAAACAATGGAATAAGGAAGTTTCTGGAAATGTGCAGATGAGAAAGAGAAACTGCATCAAGAGATTACACAAGTCCAACGCTTGATTGACCAACATCAAACTGAGGAGCTATTTAGGAAGGAGAATGATCTAATTAAGGAGCCTGATGTTGTCTTAGAGCAGGAAGAGATAATTTTGTTTCAAAAGTCCAGGGAGAAGTGCATTGCCCATGGTGTTCAGGGCACACATTTCTTCCATACGTCAACGATGATAAGGCGTCGGAGAAACAGCATTGATGTTCTGCAGGATGATGAGGGTCTGTGGTTGTCCAATGTTATAGAGTTGGAGAAAATAGCAGTTGAATAGTTTCAGAGATCATACTCCCTTGACGATGTTGAGCCAATTGCCCCCAAGTTGCCACTGGAGGGTTTTGGTGCATTTGACTCATGAGGACCAGACTGTTCTTAATCGGTCGTTTGTTGCGGTTGAAGTGGAGAAAGTGATTCGTACTATGGGGCAGTTCAAGACAACGGGCCCGGATGGATTTCAACCCGTCTTCTACCAACGTTGTTGGGAGACTGTTGGTGCATTGGTGATATGTTTTGCGTTGGAGTTCTTTCAGCTGCAGAAGCTACCTCCGGATATAAATTTTGCCATCATCATGCTCATCAGGAAAGTGGCAAAGCCAAAACGTTCCCAATTTAGACCCATCAGGTTCTGCAATGTTCTTTTCAAGATAATAACTAAGGAAATGGTGGGAAGGCTAAAAGGAGTTATGAAAAAGCTGATTGGTCCAGCTCAGTCAAGATTCATTCTTAGTCGGCTTAGTAAAGACATTACTACTATTGTCTAAGAGGCCGTGCATTTGATGCGTCGTCAGAAAGGCAGGAAAGATTGGATGCTGTTAAAGCTGGATTTTGGAAAAGGCTTATGGTAGAGTGCGTTGGGACTTTATCAAAGACACTTTACAAGCTGCTGGTCTCTCTGAGAGTTGGGTTCGTTGGATTATGAAGTGCGTTTGAGGACCTTCCATGACAATTCCTTGGAATGGTGAGAAAACATAATGAATAAAAAGCAAAGTGTGGCCTTCGCCAAGGGGATCCGTTGAACCCATATTTGTTTGTCTTATGTATGGAGAGGTTGTGTGATTTAATTGATAGGGAGATTCGAGAAAAGTGACGGCGACCAATTCAACTGTCTAGCTGCAGTTGCCGCACGTCTGCTTTGCGGATGACTTAATTTTGTTTGCTGAAGGTTTAGTGTGACAGATTCATGTTAGAGCAGTGCTAGAGCGGTTATGTTTGTCTTATGGGCAGAAGGTGAGTCTCGACAAGTCAAAAATTTTTTTCTCCAAGAACGTCTCACGAGAACTGTGCCAACAGATTAGTAATGAAAGCGAGATTAAGGCTACTACGGATATGGGTAAGTATTTGGGTATGCCCATTTAAATAAGAAGACAAATAAGGAGGCACATGGTGAAATTCTGGAAAAAATGGTATCGTGTTTAGAAGGTTGGAAGAGCGAAACGCTTAGCTTTGCTGGTCGCATGACTAGTCCTGAGCCTAATAACCGAACCCGAATACACAAACCGAACTGAACAGAAAAACAAGATTCAGGTCGGGTTTGGTTCTTATTAAAAACATAATGGGTATTATTTCTAAGCATTTTTGGGTTTCGGTTCGGTTCGGATAATGCCCTAGAACCGAAGTAGAACCGAAGATAACAGAAATATCATATGTATGTATCTTACTATTATTATTTCAGAATTCATTTTTTTAAAAATGCTCTTCATTACGTTTTTGCCATTGCCTGTATATGGCAAGAGGTTTTGTTTTAGATAAAATTTGAATTTTTAAAAAATTAATAAAATCTGTGTAATATCTTATATAGATTAGTAATATATGTGTAGTATTTTATATTGATTAATAATATCTGTGTAATATTTTATATTGATTAATAATATATGTGTAATATCTTATATCCATTTCAAAATGGTAAACTCTACACTATATTTTTTTAATAATATCATTATCTATTTTATATATCATAAGCCTATTTTGAATATTAAATCAATAAATAACACTATATTTATAATATCTAAATTAAATTTTAAATTTAATATAAATGATATTATTTTAATTTCGATTCTGCTTATTCAAGGTTTCAAAATATGTTTAAAAATAATACATTTTCATACTCCAACAAATAATTTTTTCATACAACAAATTAGTTCAGTTAATATTATAATCATCCAAAAAAATAAATAATTTTATTTATTGTAACTTTCCACTACTATAAAGAAATTTAACTATCCACTAGCGCTGGGCACTTTTAATCGAAATCTGAATCCAAACTCGAATCCGATTCAAAATATCTGAACCTGATCCAAACCGGATTTAAAAAAAATAACCTTTTGGACAGAGAACTAGGTATTTTGGGTTATGGGTAATGCCCGAACCGAACCGAAACTCGAACGAGTATCCCGAAAAATCCGACCTTAACCATTTTTACATAGTTTTGTATAATTTGATTACTTTCAAATAATTTGGAAATTCAATTTTATAACTAATTTTATTGTTATGTTTAAGATGGATGAGTTCAAAAATATTTTTATAATGTTTAAGAATTTTTTATAGTTTTATTGTTTAGTTTTATCTGTTTTTAGTTAAAACATGTTATTTTAAAACTGGGTATCCGGACTCGAAGTGGTTTTTCTGTCTGCAAAAAACCAAAATAATTTTTCGAAACCAAATTATAATAAAATTATAATAAAAATTTAACCACGCAATCGCGGATATGTTACTAGTAATAGTATCATATATGTCTCGTGTATATTGGTGTTTACGAAAAACACGAACAGCTCACCCTCATGCAGTCACCGAGTCTCTCGATTCACTTCTTTCTTGGATAATCTTACTTTGCGAGACCTTAGATACAAGATGGAGAGTCCAAAGCAACACATTTCTCAGTCTATCCCTTCCTCTCCTTCTGATATTTCCGAAAATCAATCTCAGGTAAAATCAAAATTCTTTTGTAATTGCAGTAATCTTCTTACTCTTCTTCTGATTCTGAGTCCTCTATTTCATGATTCAAAGTTTCAATTTCAAACAATTACTTAGAATCTTAGGGAAAAAAGCTGAGATACCACTGAAATAAGGTGATATTACTTAAATCACACATAACTTTTGTAAATTACTGACGTTTCTTTTATACCCAGCGTGCCATTATGTTACGTTGTAACAAAAACCGTAATTATGAGAATATCAGGGCCACATAAGTAAAAGAGGGTGCCACGTAAGAAACCGCTGTCGTGTTTTTATGAACTCAGCCATAAAGCACCACCGCTGAGTTATGTTTACGTTTGTGCTGGCTTAATGTTGCGTTATGGCTGAGTTAACAAACTCGGCGGACATATAAGTACCCGGCTGAATTAGTAACATAAACCAGTCGTTAGTTACGACTGACTTACGAGAGATTAGCGGACCTATGAGATATGGATCGACTTTCGCACATAAGGCAGCCGTTAGCATAGGCTGAGGTATGGAACGGGTGACTTATGATAATATGTCAGCCGTAATGTGCGGCTGACTTATGAAAAATTAGGCTGAGTCTTGGGAAAGAGACGGATGTTTTCTGGTGGTCGGATTATGGGAGGTAGTTACGGCTGAGTTCAAAACTCAGCAGAAATAAGGCTGAGTTGAAGGTTAACCAAACCCGATTATGGCTGACTTACTTGTGAAGACTAGTTACCGGAATACCCTTTATTTGATGGATGAATTATTTGACGACACGGCTTGCTAAAAATGTTCCACTCTATTTATGGCTGATTTACTGACGAAAGATTAATTACTAGAATACTACGAACGCAAGATTAATTACTAGAATACTACGCAACATTGTGGCTGACTTACATTATATCGGATTTGCCATGTCATCAGATCTGATTTGCCATGTCATTATTAGGGTGGAATTAGAGTGAAACCAGCTAAGTCATTCAGTTTATTCTTCTTCTTTATTGTGTCTTTGATATTTTCATTCAGTTATCAGAGATACTATGGCTCGGGTAATCATTGTTTCGGGTAACTGGGCNGGTAACTGGGTTAAGAAAAACAGACGTGTATTCATCGCCGACAGTAGAGGGAGTAGAATGGTACATGCAGATGAGAGCATAACCCTAGACGAACTTGTGAAGAAAATACTGGATGATTACGGATTGAAGGAGTCGAGGCATCAGATACAGCTGAGCTACATGTTCTCCAATAAAGCTTTGAAAACTATGGCGCAGGATACTCCACCAGTTTACGTCACCAACACTCGACAGTTGCAACTTTTTATCACTGAACGAAAAACAGAACAGTTACGTCTTTGTGCGGAGATTACAGAGATCGAGGGAGCGAGAGCGAAGAAGAAAAGGTTTTCCAGCTACAGCTCAGAAGTTGAATCTATAGATGAAGATTACGGTGGCAGTTATGACGGTTCCGAACCGGAGGACAAACGCTACGACGAAGATAAGATTGCTCTAGCAAAGTGGAAGGATAAGAAGATGAAAGGTCTCGCGAAGAAAATGAAATAGTCGACGAAAATGGAGTAAGCGAAGAAGACGAAGAAGATGATGAGTTTGATAGCCGATTTGATATGTTCGACGACTCGGATGGTGAGTCATCGGGAGATGATAACTTCAGTATACTCGATGAGTCTCCAACACAAGACGAAGATTCAACGACGCTACCTCCTAAGAAGAGACCTCATCACTTCTCGAGTATCAGTTCAAAAGGGTTTCCGGAGGTTGAAATGTTGGATATGTCTTCACTAGATCTCTCGGTAGGGCAGCGATTCGAGAGTAAATTTGATTTGGTGAGACGACTGAAACTTCTTGCCGTAAGGGATAGGTTTGATTTCGATGTACCCGTATCCAATACCCGTAGACTCGTTGTTAGGTGTTGGGTTGAGGGATGTCTCTGGAAAGTTTGTGCTACTCCACTAGGGGATCCCCAGCATTTTATGTACGTGGTTAAGATTCGGTGCATACATGTTCTGTAACAGAGCGTTCTTGTCGATCTCGAGAAGCAATAACATCTATATTAGCAGAGTTGTACAAGGACTTTATCGGCAACGTTGGTCCGTCAGTCCGACCTAATAGTGTCGGAATAGCTATCACTAAGCACTTTGGTGTAAAGGTAATTGTTTGATTGGGCTGAGTTATGTACAAGATTAGTTTCGGCTGACTTATGTTAATGACTCGGTGACTTACTTGTATAATTTTTGTTGTGTGCAGATGGATTATTGGAAATCATTTAGAATGCTAAGCTTTGCAAGGGACATGACGATGGGAACTCCTGAGAGTGGGTTTGA
>OVBB01001363.1:3182-14585 GCA_900406415.1 Isatis lusitanica | reverse complement strand
TGAATCAACCTCCCTTGCTCCAAAGCCGCAAGGGAAGCACAAGCTTGAAGCACACTCACCATAGTCACAGAATTCGGGGATGAGTCTTTAGTTTCTGTCATCATTTCACGGAACGTCTTCAGAGCTTCGAAAGCCTTCCCGTTCTTTGCATAGCAGGCGATCATCGCGCTCCAAGAAACCACATTTCTAACAGGCATCCCATCAAACACATTGCTGGCATAATCCACAGAGCCAAATCGAGCATACATGTCCAACAACGTAGTCATGATGTAAACATGCGAATTGTATCCGCGTCGGGTAAGATGTGCGTGAATCTCTTTCCCTTTCGCTAGATGATCCGCCGTACATTCCGATGTAACACAAGCCTTGAGAACGTAAGTGTAAGTGAACCTATCTGATTCGACTCCGATCCTATTCATCTTCCAGTACAAACCCAACACTTCTTCTCCATGACCCGCTAACGTAAGCGCTCGGAACAAAGCGTTCCAAACGTATATAGTTCTCTTACGCGTTTTATCGAACACCTTTCGTGCGTAATCAACTGAGCCCAAGTCCGAGTACATACCGATAAGCTTCGTCGCCAAAAAAGGATCTTGATCAGACCCATTATCCAGAATGTGTCGATGAACTCGTAGAGCATCGGAGAGAGAACTTCGACGACCGCAGCAGAGAATCAGAAGCTCGTAGGTCTGTTGACTCGGGCTTGATTCGTGAGACAAGACGCGAAGCGCTTGTTTTAAGTTACCCTCTTTGCACAAAGATTGAATTAGCTGATTATTAGAGATTTTAGCTCCGGCGACGGAGGAGGCTGTCGAAGGATTGTTTAAGGCAACGGAATACGACGGTGGTTTCGGAGAAGAGCGAGGTAAGATATTAACTGTATAATAAGTCGGTTGTATTGCTTGAGGAGGGTGAGCTAGAAACATTTTCCACTGACTAAGCTTTCTCCGTTCTGTTTCCCGGAAAATTTTCCGAAAAGATAAACATATAAATTTCGCGGCTTCTCTATCGAATCGATAAAATAGACGAAGAGAAGGGGCTAGTACGAAAAGATGCGAACTTGCCGATGCCACTAGTTTCTCTGCTACTTCCGTGGTTGGTTTCCACGTGCCAATCACGTGGTAAGAAAATGCATATATCATTGGGCTGGGCCTTTTTTGGATGAGGCCCAAGTTTGTATGGTTTTGAATTAGGTTGATCACATTTCCCTCGGCATCCCTCTCGGTTCTACCAAATCAAATAGTAACCGATTTCTATTTGGCTTTTGTATTCAATATACAAACCAAGACATGGAATTGTGAAAATTATAGATATGTCATAACATACATGCTTTTCAAACTCAGTGTCCATATACCAATCACATTCGTCCAGTAAATGATAAAAAGATTTTACGAGTAAATGGCTACATACTTTATCAATCTATTATCAGACAAAGAAACATCTAAAAGAACAATAGTATGCATTACAAAACTTAATAACAGAGAGGAGGTTGCATCGAGAGTGGCACCTTGAGCAAAGTGGTCTACAGTTAGAAGTGTTGAGTACCACTTCATATGAGCCTTTTGACGAACCAAATTGTCCTGGCATGACAAACGACATGTCATTCACAATGCAGGAAACATGCAAAGCAACCCCACATGTGTTGCATGTATAGAACCATTTCTTTGGATCTACTTTTGTTTCACACACATCACACCAGTATTTTCCATCAACTTTGCTTTCACCATAAGACAAGAAGAGAGGATGATCGTCGTACCTTTGCTTCATTACTTTCTTTGGTAAAACAGCACACTTAAAGTCGAGACTGAAGACACACTCATCACAAACATTCCCACATACCACATGTTGTCACATTCCTTACATCTTTTTGAAGTACCCTTCGCGAAGTATAGAGGATGTGTATGGCTCTCGTTCTCAAATGGTTCTAAGACTCGTACCTGAAACCTGTGAACCTTCTGAAGCAAAGATGACAAGTCGATGGTTCATGGAGAGAATGCGTCTGCAGAGTGAACTGTTGGTTGTGGCACATATGTCGTTTCTTGCGGGGAAGATAAGCACATGCTTTATGAAGTGCGGAATCACATTCCTCACAATAGTAAAAAGAATCTAAATAGATTGGAAAGGCACACGCTTTACAAGGTAAGCTTTCATGTACCACCCTACAATCTTTGTTTAGCCGTAAATTGTGATCATGGCTAAAATGTTTAATTGTGCTTTCATCAATCACCTCGAATGGAGCAACTTGTACCTCTTCGGGTCTTCCGTATAGGTCTATCTTGTCCCATACGTCAGAACTCGTTGCACATCTTGATAGTCAAGTCGAGCTTGAGGGGATGGTTGGGATGGAGAAGGTGGTTGATCTCTGGTTTGGACTCTGCACAGTCTTTATGGAACACAACAGCACAACCCGGTTCATTACAAACATAGCCACCATATATGTAACCACGAGCTCCACACCCTTCACAATTGTCTAAACAGAACCGAGCAGAGGGGAACAAAGGATGTTTGTGAATTGGTAGCTCTACTTGTTCCATGGTTGATTTATTTGGAAACCAAGGTCAGATACTTTTGTTGTATGCTGAATTTCAGAGTGGCTTAGGTGTAAACTTGCAATAAACTTTAACAATTACCCACTACCATTGAAAACTTAAGCCGAGTCGTAGTTAATTAAATCTTGCAGTAAACTTTAATAATTAGGCAATTAAATTGTATCTTGATTGAAGGCAACTCAGCATTAGCTGTACTTTATATTAATATCGAATTTTATATTTATTAGTATTAAATCTTCACATCCAAATCATATTTATTTTATTGGTTTTCTACATCTAAATCACATGTTCGCCACAATGACATGATAATCATCTATTTTATTTTATTTTTTACAATAAGTGATATTTTAGGAACTTTTTTGTTTGTTTTAGTTGATGTGATGTCTCAAATTTTCATACAAAATCAATTAGTTGTTTGATTTTTTTTATCATTTTTTTGTAGATTGTTTTTAATTAGTTGAAGAGGGTTTAGGTAAATCATAAATAATATTTTACTCAATAATAAAAAATGACATAAATTATTTATATGGAATAATCTTAGTTATATCTTCACATAAAACAGAGAAAAAATAAATTATAGGAGAAATATGATTTTTATCTAAAATGTCTACATTAGAAGAAGAAAAACACAAGTTACTTAATAATTCAATTATTTCATACACTTTTACATTATTAACTTTCACCAAAAAAAAAGAAATCACAAAAGTTAAACAAATATATATAAACTATGTGTGTAATACTTGTATTTAAAAAAAAAAATCTTTAGTTTAGATGAAAATTAAAATTTCAAAGAAAAATTTGTTGAGAAATTGTTTCTTTAAGGAGACTAGTGTTAAGTTTAGAAAATTCTAATTTTTCTATATATCTAAATCTTAGTTTTAAACTTATTATATAAATAATGATTTTTAAATAAACTTTTTGAAAGAAAAAAAATATTTTTTTTTTAATTGTTCACTGCAATTGTTTGCACCGCAAATGCAAATTCTTTTTTTTATGGTTACTCTGAAACGAGAAACATTTTTCTAATTGTTATTAAATTTTAACGACTGTTAATATTGGCAAAAAAAATGCATTTCTGAATGATGGTAGAAAAACCAATCAAATCTTAAGCCTGTTGTAGTCGGGTCAATGACTTTGAACATATGTATAATAAAATAAATATATTTTTACTGGGCCTAGATAATTAGTCTGGACTGTAGTAGTCTGAGATCTACCTTGGATTAACGGAAAAAAAAAATGTATTTCGTTTTTGCCAATTTCTCCAAAGTTTCTGGCCATTTTTTTGAGGCATTATCAAAACAGAAAATAACCTCTTTTTTGCATAGTAAACAATTCGTTGAAAACACTCTATTCCTTTCGTGATATAAAGAAATTTTGTGCAATCAAAAGTATGTATAGAAATAACAGTTTAGGTAGAACATAATTGTATCCTTAAGCTTGGGATTGGGGACTAACAAAGATAAAACAGCACATACAGTTACTTACCAATCCGATATTTATCAATCCGAATCCGAGTAATACTCGGCAGGGTTCCTAAAACACTTTATAGAACAAAAGTAAACACCATTAACTTGAAGAATAAAAGGAACCTTGCATCTTGAAGAACACCTGAAGCAATGAGGTCTACAAATAGAAGTGTTGGGTACCACTATGCCATTTGAGATTTGGTCAGAGTCAGAGGTAATGCGTCCTGGCATGTGATAGGAGAAGTCGGCCACAACACACGAGACATGCAATGTAACCCCACAAGGTATACATGTGTAGAACCATTCTGTGGGATCTATTTTTGTTTCACATACCTCACACCAATATGTACCATTTGCATTTTTTTCACCGTAAGACAAGTAGAGAGGATGATCGTCGTACCTTTGCATCGACACTTTTCTAGGTAGAGTAGCGCAACGGAAGTCCAACATATAGTCACACTCATCACAACACAACATATGCATGGTGCTGTATTTTCCATCACATGCACAACACTTCCTATCACTCTGGAAACTGAAGAATTTATAGTATAGATGATGAGTGTGGCTTTCGTGTAGAAATGGTTCCAGTATTGAACTGCAACGTACATCTATAGTACGCGAACCAGACTTAACTTTGTACCCAAAACCGGTGAAAAACTGGAAACAAACAGCACAGCTTTTTCTGTGGCGGAGAGAATCCTTGCTATCTATGTGATCAGTATGTAAAGTGAAAGGCATGTTGTTGCTCATATGCCTTAACTTTATGGGACGACTAGCACATGATTCATGCAAAATGAAATCACACTGTTCACATCCGTAAAACGAGCCAGTGCTGATCTGGGAAACACATGCTTCACAAAGTTTGCTTTCATGGACAATCCTGCAGTCCTTGTTGAGTCTTAGGTTATGAACGTGACTGAAATGCTTAATCGTGTTCTCATCCACCACCACAAATGGTTCGATTTCCTCCTCTTCGGGTGTCCCTTCTAGTTCCACCATGTCCCAGACACTTTTTTTTGTTGCACATGTTGCATGAACAACATAACTAGGACATTTGAAACAAGAGTAAGCCCCGTAGAACCCATCCACGTTTTTACGACAAACTCCACATGTCCAATTCCCATGCCCGAGACGACGAGTGTAGGAGATTCGATGTTGGTGACGGTTGATGTTTATTACGCGTGGTAAATCGATGCAAGCTCGATGTATCATAAAATTGCACTGTAGACAGAAATACGGGCTTCGGTCACCTACCGTCCCACAGGCATTACAAGTAAAAGTAACAAGTCTTGGAACCATGTGGAGTCGATGCTCATGAGTCGTCCGGCTCACGACAGAAACTGGCGGAGGGTTCGACGTACAATACTGTTTGCATACTGTGAAGTTACAGACTTCACAGTGGTAAAGTGGATCGCAGTTGAAAGTTCTTTTGTGAAGCTTCATCCCACAAAGAAGGCAACCTTCATCTGCATACGTTGGTGCTCCGTATTTGAAAAACTTGAGAGGGTGGTTGGGATGAGACGTGTGGTACACGTCCCGAATGAGCCCGGCACATTCTGTATGGAAAAGCGTATTGCACATGAGACACTCATAAACATGTTGCTCATTGATGTTGATCTTCGTGTCGCACACTTTGCAATTGCGCTCTCCCCCGAGCAACAACTTCTTTACGTTCTTGGTGAGTAGAAGCGGATGCTCATGCACCTTGGAGTTTTCAAGACTGGGAGGTGGTGTTGGCCTTGAAGGCGAGGACGAGGATGGAGCCTTCTTTGCACACACCAAATGCACATTGAAGTCGCATAGTGAACAATGATAACCAACTTTCAATCCACTTATACACAAACCACAACAAAACCTTCCACAGTTCACGTTGATCTTGAGAGGATGTTGAGGATGGGAAGGGTGGTTGATCTCTGGTACAGACTCGACGCAATCCTTGTGGAAGAAAGTATCGCACCCTAGCTCATTGCAGGTGTAGCCACCGTAAAAGTAACCATAAACACCACAACCTTTACATTTATCCATACAAAAACGATCGAAGAGGACCAATGGATGCTCGTGAACCGGTAGCTCTACTTTCTCCATGGCGGTTTGAGTTCCACAAAATCAGCCTAAGCTCTTTGTTTTGTTTATTGGGAACGGAGGTTCTTGCTTAGGCTTACGACAATTCATTCTCTTTACCTGAATATAACAATTTATAGATATACAGTATATGAATATATCGACACCACTTAAAATTATTCTTCTATCGCTAAAGATCAGAGACAGCTAAGTCTGACGAGCTAGGTAGATCGATACTTTTCAAGTTTTATCATTTATAATTTTTTACCTTTATTTTTTAATCAAAGTCACCACTATGATTGTTACTATTATATATTTTGAATCATAATTTATATGTACTAAACCTCACCTAACCTCTACTTTGATTATATATTACGTTACGTATAAATATAATCTTCCACTTGCGTGGATCCAATGTTAAGTGATAAGGTTTTCTATTTTGGCCCTTATTAAATCTATCACTTTTCTTTGGCCGTATGATCATTGCTAAGAAAATTATCTTAGGAAGAAAAAAATTAAAGGAGCAAAACCATCGCCATCTTCCACATGAATACTTTAGTACTAAGATAATTTTTATCTTTAATGAGTAAAGGAAAAACTCACAAAAACTAAAACCATCGCCATCACCGTTTAATTTTTGTTATGATTACCATTAGCCAAGCCGGATGCTGCTTAAGTGGTGTGAAACTGGGTTCCAAAGGAGATGAACGGTGCTTGTGTTCGGTGGTTTCTTGCAAAACACGCAACACATGCACCACTATAATTAATACATAGTTCGATTTTTAAAAATTTCGAATTAGGCATCGACTGCAAGTGCATATATATGAGAGAAGTTACTTTCTAAGACTGTAAGTTAATGAGCTTTTTTAACTTTCTCCTAAAAAGCTCTCTTGACTCTCT
Source organism: Isatis lusitanica (assembly GCA_900406415.1). Classification (NCBI taxonomy): domain Eukaryota; kingdom Viridiplantae; phylum Streptophyta; class Magnoliopsida; order Brassicales; family Brassicaceae; genus Isatis; species Isatis lusitanica. The sequence continues at coordinate 7,609 of OVBB01001363.1, read as the reverse complement.
GTACATCAACGAGTCTCTATCGTAATTAAAATTCAATAAACAAGAGATGCAAAAGCTAGTCATGAATGATGCAATAATCAAGAGCTGCGATAAAATTCAGTAAACAAGAGTCTCTGTCGTAATTTAAAATTCACACTCTTAGTATAAGATGTGAGAAACTAACTACAGTAATTTTCCAAAAAAAGAGAAACATATAAATTTCGCGGTTTCTCTATCGGATCGATGAAATATGCGAACTTGCCGATGCTACTAGGCTGTTTCACTGCTACTTCCGTGGACCGTGGTTGGTTTTTATGTGCCAATCACGTGGTAAAAAGGCTTCTCTCAGTGAAATTGGGCCTTATTTTTCAGACACATGAGATAAGATGCAAGATCGATACTTAACCCTTTAGAGCATCATTATCCCTGAGTCTCTAAAAATGAAGTTCTCATAAATTTTATATTATTATCTTTATCTGGTTTTGTAATTTAATTAAATCAAAAAAAATTGAACCAATAGTAAAAAGGTAAGTTCAGAACTTCATGTAAACCTGAGTTCCAAAAACTCTCTTTGTAGAGCTCCATCTTTCTCTCTCTCTTCATTTTTTCCTTTTTCCTAATTAAAAAATTGATCAGAACCTCCTCTAAAACCCTGCAATAATGATGCTCTTAGCAATCTGGACCAAAACCAAATCCAATTCGATCCAAACAAGGTCTCACTGGTTTTAACTTTTGACCGATTTGGATTAAGTAACCAGATTCAATTGAACCTGAACCAAAATTCAATCGAATCGAACTGGGTTCAATTGGATTCTTGAACCAAATAAAAAAATCAAAATTAAACCGGTTCTTAATCTAACCAAAGTAAAAAAAAAACACAAGGTTCGATACAAGCTCAGTGGATCAGAAATTGCATTCAAGACAAAAATAAGAGCTTCGGTCACCTTGTGTTCTAACATCAAGTGGTGGTTGGTTTTTCGGCACAAAGTGTACAGATTCTGAAGTTACAAACATCACAATGATGAAGTTGTCGACGTAACTTTTCTCCACTTAAACCGGAGAAGACTCAGTAGATACTGAAGTTACAAACATCTACTGCTCTTGGATAAAACTGTGTTAAAACGGGAATTTTCATATGGTTGAAACCCTGAATCCTGAAAGAACACTTAAACCGGAGAAGACTCAGGAGTCCATTCATCTTCAAAGCATGTAAGATTTTAAGGAACAAAAAAACAAGAAGCTTTCATGAGCTTTTCCTAGTCGCTCCTGCAGCTTCTCAACTAGGGTTTGCTTCGTCGTCATGGTCTACAATGGGACTGATAAAACAGGTCTCAGCTAGAGGAAACCACAGCTAGGGCTAGTGCTAATTAGTGCTAGAGAACCCTCTGTTTTACTAAGAATCTATGAATGTCCTTCAGTGTATGCCTGATCCATATATTATATAATGTATACACAGTAGAGGATTTGTATCTCGACATGTGAAAGAACAGAGTAGAAAACAGAGCAAAAATTGGGTTGAAGAAAGAAGATAACATGCTAAAGAAGTGGCAGAGATGTTAACCATGTAAATATGTATATTATGTTGTTGTTTTGTTGCCTTTGCAACTCCAGATAATTCTCATGGAGGTTCAGAATGATCTGCCCTCTACATTTATTGTCGCCTTTTCTCCTCTCTTCTTCCGCAAGGTTTAAATCGTGTTGGGAAGGACTGCAAATGCATGTCACGAGCTTTTCAGACGATAACCACTTTAACGACAGAAAGTTCATGAAAAACGAGACATGGAAAATTGCTACATGCTCTTGAAAAGCTCTCTGTACATCAAATGAGTCGTTATTGACAATAACTTATTGTAATCCAAACTCTTAAAGATGCGATCAAAGCTAGCAATGGACTTAGTCTGAGATGTGAGAACTTTTTAACTACACTGTAGTCTACAGTATTGCATATGAAACCAATATAGCAAGCTGAGATTCTGAAACAAAGAGGAAGTACAACGGCTTAGACAAACAGTCGTATATATACCTGTTTCGCTTCACAAGAACCGTGGCCTCCGATCCGCAGGCTTAAGAATTTGGAAAGAGCACATCAAACTTTCATCGACGCTCATCATTGCACCCGCATTGTCAAATTCACCACAGTAGTTTGGAGCAGAAAATATAGTCACAAGCTGTCTATCAGCAAAGAACTCATACCCATCCTCTACAACCTGTGGGAACATTATAGCTTCATGAGCAGAAGACTCGATTTCCCAAACCATAAAAGCTAGACGAAACATGTGTACAATGTACTAACCTGGTGGGCACGACAGACTAAATCCATATCGTTTTTTATTAGAAACTCAGCGACTTTGTCAGCGCCAAAAGTGTAGGAGACCCCACGATCATTCATCCCCCAGCCCTTGACGTCTCTACTTGGATCAGACCAAAGAAGGTCACAGAGCAAACCAGAGTCTGGAACATCAGTGGGACGCTCTATGTTCTTAATCTGTTCCACACTGGTCAAATCAGGTGAAAGTCCACCGTGCATACAAAGTATCTTTTCGTCTATGACAGCAGCCAAAGGGAGACAGTTAAAAGAATCTGTAAACACTTTCCAGAGCTTCACGCTGAATCTCCGTTTACATTCGTCATAGAATCCGTAGATTCTGTTGATAGATGCACATTCGTGGTTTCCTCTTAAGAGAAAAAAGTTCTCGGGGTATTTGATCTTGTAGGCAAGCAGGAGACAGATAGACTCCAAACTCTGCTTCCCACGGTCAACATAATCTCCTAAGAATAAGTAGTTTGCTGCAGGAGGGAAACCTCCATACTCGAAAAGCCTCAATAAATCTGAGTATTGACCGTGAATATCACCTGAAACAACACAGATGACAAAGACAAATGAGACACATCAACGTAGGAACCCACAGGAACCATAACCAACAGTGTTTAAGGAGAATAAAGAAAGCAATACTAAGGAGCTGCTAGATCTTAGAATATCAAACAAGTGCTTTCTGGCCAAAAAAAAACAAAAAAAGGAATAAGCTTTCTCTTGCATAGCGGTACAAACTCAATAACCATTAGGATCAAGAACAGTGTTAGGCCCAAACAAATACATTCATCATTAAGTGACATCAATTTGTAAGAAAATTAGATTGTTCCGTCAACTCAAAGAAAAAAGTTCTCACCCACATAATATTATTCAATCTCATGAGGTCGTAAAGCAATGTGTTGATCTTTTTTATTTTCTTTGCTTTTTTCTTTCTTCCAAGATTAGTTGCTGCAATCAGATGATGCTAAGCATCTCTCTATCTCTCTCATCCATTCTACATTCCCACAAAACATTAATTTCTATTTGTTTCTACACAAACATGTTTGAAGGAAACTATTCACCTTTCCACAAAAGTAAACTCATCTCCACGAAAATCGCTAACATAAGCTAAAAAAAAAACTAAATAAGAGAAGGCAAATGGTATACAAACATGAAACTGGGCTGTTGAAGGAATATCAGATCTCAAAGCAAACAGACAAAAAAAAGCAAAGGGAATCGGAGAGAGATTAAACATACCGCAGATCTTGACGGGGGCATCGAGCTCAAGGAGACTGGGCTGTTGAAGGAATATCTGCTTGGAGACAGCGCAAAGCTGTCGGATCTCAGACTCGTTGAGCATCATAGCCTGCTTCGTCCCAGGCTTAGTGTTTCTGTAATCAAGCAAACGCCGAATGATGTCGTCGAGAGCTGCAGGGTCCATGCTTCCCTGCCCTTGTTGCGCCATTCACTACCTACCCACCTCGCGATTTTATATATCTCTTCCAAAAGTTTCAGTCTTTCGGACGAAGATTCGATCGCCGAGTTAACAAATCCCCCAGAAAGGAAGATAAAAAAAAAATTTCAAAATCTGAACCACAAAGTTCTTGCCTTTCTTTTGTGTCTCTCTTCCAGTTTTATGAGTTAGAAAGCAATTTCTCTGATTGATGTATGCGTTTACCGAATATGATTTGGCAATCTCCCTTTGGCCAAGGGGAACCAAAAAAGTAAAACTGTTGCTTCTTTTTTTTTTTTTTGCTTTGTCCCTTATATTTCTCTTATTGAAAAATACTTTTTTTTTTAAATCTCGTTTTTATTGATATCGAGAAATTAATCTCGTTTTTATTGATTTCGAGAAATTAATCTCGTTTTTATTGATTTCGAGAAATTAATCTCGTTTTAACGGAATAATAACGGAGTAAATTAATTTATTTAAAACCGTTATTTTACTGCTTTGAGTAAGAATATTAATATTAATTTAATTAAAACGGATTAATTATAACGTTTTTTACCAAACAATTAAACAAAAAATAGTTCCTTCAAATGATGAAAATGCACGGAATTTTATATAGTAATGTTATGATTTTTTTTTGCTGATTAGATAATTACAAAAAAAAAAAAATCATGTATAGCCTTTCTAAATAAGAAATTATTTAAAAAG
>OVBB01001362.1:2420-14587 GCA_900406415.1 Isatis lusitanica | reverse complement strand
AAGTCTTAGTTAGTTTTCTCCATTGGTTCTTTAAATCTTTTATTTGAAATAACGACACTAGTTTGTTTTCTATCTTAGTGATTTTGGATCAAAGGTTATTCCACCCAAAAGGATTTTAAAGATGCTTCCGGAACTTTTCGACCATCAAGATCAGAATGTCCGAGCATCTGCCAAAGGGGTGACTCTTGAGCTATGCCGTTGGATTGGAAAAGACCCTGTAAAGTCTATTTTGTTTGAGAAAATGAGGGATACAATGGTAAGATTTTATTTTGATCCGTACGTTTGCAGCTTAGCCATGCCGGTCAGATGATATGAACTGGCTTAAAATTAATTGAAATATGGGTTTCTTGTCATTAAAAGATAAAAGATAGATGGCAAATTAGAATCACGCCATTGGCTAAAAAATCTTCCCGTGATTTGAAATTTTACTTGAGATCTGTGGAAGAATTTCCTCTATTTTATGGTGCTCTTTTTCAGACGCTAATATTCGATTTTATTGTTCTTATATGTAAGAAAAAAGAGCTGGAGGCTGAGCTTGCCAATGTTTCAGGGGGTGCCAAGCCTTCTCGAAAGATAAGGTAACTACCACATGCTATAACATACCAGTTTCAGTTCGAGTTTCAGTTTCACCTTTATGCAGCTTATGATTTGTGAATATTTTCAGTTTGCTTTGTAATGTTTCTGGATAATTAAATTTATATGCATGAGTCTCTCATGATCACTTTGTTTGCGTGCGTGGATTTCAAAAGTTTAAAAACTACTAGCATGATTTGAAAAACTACAATTATATTATTTATAAATTTGGCATTCAAGGTCTGAGCAAGACAAAGAGCCAGAGGCAGAAGCTAGTTCTGATGTGGTGGGTGATGGGCCCAGTGAGGAACCTGTTGCTGATGGTAAGTAGCTTGTACTTCAATGAATTCCTTCTTCATTAAGTAATGCTGAGAAAGCTGCTTACTTTGATTCTTCTTTTTCGTCCCATTACTATCAGCGCCTCAGGAGATAGATGAGTATGATCTTATGGACCCTGTCGATATTTTGACTCCTTTGGAAAAGTCTGGGTTCTGGGACGGAGTGGTGAGTTGTGGATTCTTCATTGTCCTATTTTATGATTTATTTCGTGTGGTTGTCCTCTATTGAAAGAACATTTTTATAACATACTACTTACTTCCTATTTTCATTGCATGTTACACGTTACACTAACTAACTTCGCCTCTCTTTTAGAAAGCTACAAAGTGGTCAGAACGTAAGGAGGCTGTTGCAGAGCTAACAAAGCTTGCTTCGACGAAAAAGATAGCTCCTGGTGACTTTTCAGAAATTTGTCGGACTTTAAAGAAGGTAGTTAACTTTCACAATAATAAGTTTAGCCGGCATTTCTTATTATAAATATGTTATAATCATTCGCATGTTTTAGCTCCCTTGCAGTACTATCTAGCATCCTGCAAACATATGTGCTTGTTGATTTATCTGTACTTTGAAGTTCATGCGTTTTAAACCTTCAAATCGGGAAAATGTATTCTAATTTCAGTTTTAGTGTGTAGATGCTGCTATTGCTCAAGATTTGTTACTGCTTCCCTATTTATATTTGCGATTTGATAGTATTTGTGAAACATTCCAATCGCAGCTTATCACGGACGTGAACTTAGCAGTTGCAGTGGAAGCTATTCAAGCCATTGGGAATCTTGCACGTGGTTTAAGAACACATTTCTCCGCCAGTTCACGGTTCATGCTTCCTGTTTTACTTGTGAGTCTTGTATAATCGTTTATCTTGTGACTCTTGGAAGATACATTCAGTCCTTCGAGTATAAATATTCTTTCAGATAAGAATGGGCTTAGGTAGCTGACAGGGTGGCTTTTTGTTCCTTAAATAGGAAAAATTGAAAGAGAAAAAGCCAACAGTCGCAGAGGCACTCACACAAACGTTACAAGCAATGTACAAAGCTGGGTGTTTGAGTCTTGTTGACATTATAGAAGGCAAGAGTCAATTTTATCTTGGATTGTTTTATGAAGCTCTATTAATTTGCGTATGATTATCTTGTTCGGATATTTTTATCATTATTCAGACGTTTGGCGACCGATTTGCTTAAACATCTCTATCTTTCATCTGTTTTCCAATTAACTTTGACCTTTTTTCCAGATGTAAAGACGGCTGTGAAAAACAAAGTACCACTTGTGCGTTCTTTAACGTTAAACTGGTTGACATTCTGCCTTGAAACAAGTAACAAGGCTCTCATTCTAAAGGCGCACAAAGAATATGTCCCTTTATGTATGGAGGTTAGTATTTTTGTGCCGAATGGCTCCTAAGTTCACTTTGAATGAACAGAAGCATGGTACTGTTAGATAGTAGCACAAATTTGCTCAATCATGCAAGCATAGCTATATGCAACAGCCTAGTGATAAAAGAACAGTTAACGTGTGAAAGGTTGCAGGACTAGGAGTGTTAGCGGAGCTGAATTTTGATCGCTGTTACCACTCCTATGTTGAAAAATAATAAATTATTTGAACTTATAACTTTATTGAATGCCTGGAATTTGTAATGATGTAGTGTCTCAATGATGGAACTCCTGATGTGAGGGATGCATCATTTTCGGCTTTAGCTGCAATAGCGAAGGTATTAATTTTATATTGTGCTGAACAGTAGCCTATTCTCTTTGTCTTCTGTGGTACCTTAATGCTGTACACATGTTAGAATATGTGGATAAATGACTCTAGTACTTCAGTTTCCTATTACTTATATGCTTATTAGCTTTTGGTTATGTCAGTCTGTAGGTATGAGACCTTTGGAGAGGTCGTTGGAAAAACTTGATGATGTTAGAAGAAAGAAACTTTCAGAAATGATTGCAAGCTCTGGTGGTGAATCAGCTGGTACAAGCGCAGGTTTGTGAACTTCTATTCACACAGCCGTTAAGCTGAACATCAAGTTTTGTATGTGGTTTTTTTCCCATTCTAATTGGATGTTGTTTTCATATAGTGACAGTACAGTCTTCGGTTGGGAGCACGGCCACAGGGGTACGTTCCTATTCAGATCTCCAGTGTCACTTTGCACACAGTTCTGTAAATACATTTTTTTCCTTTTGATGGGAGAAGGGTAGGCCATCTCGGATGTGGAGATGGGATGTTTGACATAGTTAGTATTAGATGCCATCCTGTTGTCTGGAGATAGGTTTATCCCTTCACGTAGTAGTTATTTTTATTTTTAATCAGTCATACTGACTCTCCACATCATAGTTAATGCCACTTCAAAAATTTATGCAGAACTCAGATGCGTCCTTTGTAAGGAAATCAGCAGCAAGCATGTTGAGCGGGAAAAGACCTGCTCCTTCTGCTGTGAGTTTCTTCTTACTTTGTATTCTGCTACTGTTGCAACTTGCAATTTTCTGGGGTTGTCAGCCTTTCTTTTCCTCAATTCCACCATGACTTGAAAGATAACCCCTGGTCAACAACATAATGAAAAGGGACTTGATGAGAGATTTTCTTTTATTTAGTTTTCCTAATTACATGTGCACACATTGAATGCTGATTTTTGTAATAGCCTGCGAGCAAGAAGGCTGGGGCTGCCAAAACAGGTGGAAGCAAAAAAGATGGTGCTGTACGGAATGAAAGTTCAAAATCTGTTGAACCACCTGAAGATGTCGAGGTACATATTTGTATACTTATAAATCATGTTCTTTTTTACAAAACCTGTTAAGTCAGTAAATCTGTCCTTCTATCACTTTTATCGTGTCAACAGCTAATTCTTCTTCTCAATTTTTAGCCTGCTGAGATGGGTCTTGAAGAGATTGAAAACAGATTAGGTTCTCTTGTAAAACCGGAAACTATCTCTCAGTTAAAGAGCTCTGTATGGAAAGAAAGACTTGAAGGTTTGTTGAAGGCCTGGAGGACTCTTTTATTCTCAAAGCATTTTCTATGTTGTTTTTTCTTTTTGCCTTTTACTCGAGTGGTTAATCTCATTTTTAAATGGTTCTTAATTAATTTCACTGTACTGCAAGGTTCGTATTTGATTTCAAAGCGGCATTAGCACGTCTTACAGAAGCTCTTTTGAGCGAATTGATTATTTGGTTTTAAAGTATTTTCCAATTAGTGATTTTCTTTTCATAATGTTGCCCTGCAGCAACTTTGTCTTTGAAAGAAGAGATAGAAGGACTTCAAGAACTAGACAAATCGGTGGAAATCTTGGTTCGGTTGTTGTGTGCAGTTCCTGGTTGGAATGAGAAAAATGTGCAGGTATGCTTGTTACTCCATATAAAATCTTTTTGTATGTATCTTTTATAACTATTCCCCTAAAAGAAATTCGAAGAAGTACATATGAGCATATTACTTGGAAGTGCAGGTTCAGCAACAGGTCATTGAAATTATTACTTACATATCTTCGACTGCGGCAAAGTTTCCTAAGAAATGTGTCGTACTTTGCATTACGGGTACGTTCATTTGATGAATGCTGTGCGCCGACGCCAGTTCTACTTTCTTACTATCAAATATTAGTTCGTAGCTTATTTACCTGAAATTTTCTCTACTAATTTGCAGGCACTAGTGAACGAGTTGCAGATATAAAGACACGAGCCTCTGCTATGAAGTGTCTTACTGCTTTCTGCGAAGCAGTTGGTCCTGGATTTGTTTTCGAGAGGGTAGGTGCTGCTTTGGTCAATGTTCATGATTTCCAATTTAATTAGATCAGAATGATAATCCAGGGCTTTTGGTTGTAGCTTTACAAAATCATGAAAGAGCACAAGAACCCAAAGGTTCTTAGTGAAGGCTTGTTATGGATGGTGTCGGCAGTTGATGACTTTGGCGTCTCACTTTTGAAACTTAAGGTTTTGAATTTTTTTTTTACTTGGATGTTCTACCTTTCAGTTTCCGTGTTAATAAAACTGCAGTAACTAGGTTTTATTATTCATGACAAAGGAGATTTTTCTGTCCATTTGACAGGACTTAATAGATTTTTGTAAGGATGTTGGGCTGCAATCTAGTGCAGCTGCCACAAGAAATGCTACAATCAAACTTTTGGGTGCTTTACACAAGTTTGTTGGTCCAGGTAGCTACGAATTCCTTTTAGTTGCTTCTTCTTGGTGTTGCGTCTATTAGAAGAATATCTCTTAATAAGCGAATTAAACTGTGTTATATCTGTTTGCAGACATCAAAGGATTTCTTAATGATGTCAAACCTGCACTTCTAAGTGCACTTGACACCGAGTATGAGAAAAACCCTTTTGAGGTACATTTGTGTGGATAGCCTTGATTGTTAGAATTCTTGTTTTTCTTGCTGTTCTTATATTCTGTTCATCAGGGGACTGTGGCTCCAAAAAGAGTTGTTAAGACGTCAGCTTCAACATCAACCTCTGCCGGAGGGCTAGATAGTTTACCTAGAGAAGATATTAGTAGCAAAATTACCCCTAATCTTCTTAAGGGCTTTGAGAGTCCTGATTGGAAGGTGCGCTTCAAATTGGAAGTCTTTTTTTTATTACCTAACTAACAGTTCTTTTGTGGAAGTTTATTTTAAACTGAAGAGTTGAAAATGAGTATTTTAAACTTTTGTAGATGCGTTTGGAGTCAATCGAAGGTGTCAATAAAATTCTGGAAGAGGCTAATAAACGTATCCAACCAACTGGAACTGGTATGAAGTCAATATTTTTCTTCCATTATCTACGTTACTTTATATTTTTTTCACTCCAAAAATTAGTCATGACTTCATGTTGCTATCTGTACCATTTTTAATTCACGTTGGGTAGGAGAATTATTTGGTGGTCTACGAGGACGATTGCTGGATAGTAACAAAAATCTTGTCATGCAAACGTTGACTACCATTGGAGGTGTTGCATCAGCTATGGGACCAACTGTCGAGAAGGCCAGCAAGGTTGGTGATATGTCAAGCACTGAAAGTATTTATTACCCTCTAAAGTATAACTGCCTGCCAGTTTTATCAAATACTTGAGTGATCTATTTCAGGGAATTCTATCAGATGTTCTGAAATGTCTCGGTGACAACAAGAAGCACATGAGAGAATGCACGTTGGGTGCTCTGGATTTGTGGCTTGGTGCTGTGCATCTCGACAAAATGGTTGGTGATAATCTTTCCTTAGGCATGTATTCTGCTTGTAAATAAAATTTCGTCAACTTACAATCTTTTTTATTCTGTCAATGCAGATTCCTTACATTATTATAGCACTAACAGATGGGAAAATGGGAGCAGAAGGACGTAAAGATCTATTTGATTGGTTGACAAAACAACTTACTGGATTAAGTGACTTTGTGGATGCTATACATTTATTGAAACCTGCAAGCACCGCAATGATGGTGGCTTATCCAAACTTTTCATACGGCCTCATCAGCTTTAACCAGTGATTACGTCTTTTTGTAATGATTTTAATCTGTTACGCTTCTGTAAATCTTTCCAGGACAAATCAGCAGATGTGCGAAAAGCAGCCGAAGGATGCATTTCTGAGATCTTAAGAGTCAGTGGACAAGAAACGGTAGGTATCCCTTGGGTTAGCTTGTTGTATTCATAGATAGATACCCAATCTCTGAATAGTTTTGTGCATTTTTCTCAGATTGAAAAGAATATCAAAGATATCCAAGGCCCAGCATTAGCGCTTGTGCTTGAAAAAGTAAGACCAGGATTTGTTCAAGGTACCTGTCCATGACCTGTTGTCAAATCAATATGTTTTCTCCTCTTCGATCCCGTTTCTGTTCATGCTAACGATATTGTTTTCAGAACCATTTGAATCATCAAAAGCTATGGCGGGGCCAGTGTCGAAAGGTGTTTCAAAGGTTTCAAAATCGACTTCTAATGGTGCCTTGAAGCAAGGAAATAGATCTGTAAGTTTCTGTCTCTTAACATATTTTGTCTGTTTTCAGTTCGTAATGTCTGACTAGTTTTTTGTGTTTCTGAAGAGAGCCTTACCAACAAAGGGCTCAAGGCCAGATCAAATTACGTCTGTCCATGATATAGCTATCCAGTCACAGTCTTTGCTAAATACTAGGGACTCCAATAAGGTGGGATGAGTTTTCCAGCGGTTTAAGATATTTCCACAGGTAGTATTTAGGATGATAAAAGATTGATTTTTGTGTTCGTTAATCTGCAGGAGGACAGGGAGAGGCTGGTGGTTCGTAGAATTAAATTTGAGGAGCTGCGGCCAGAACAGATTCAAGATCTTGAGGTTTGTTTTCTGTAGGATTTAATTGACTTATTGCCTTACCATCATGTTATAACTTATAACTAATGTTGGGTGGTTGGTGCAGAATGATATGATGAAATTTTTTAGGGAAGACTTGCAAAAACGGTTGTTGAGTCCAGACTTTAAGAAGCAAGTAGATGGGCTGGAAATCCTACAGAAGGTATCTGAGTGCTGATTTCTTCAATCTTATTCATCTGCTAGATTTTCTTATTTATTTTTCATTAATGTTTTGTTTTTTTCCTCTTCACTGCAGGCGCTTCCATCTCTTTCGAAGGACATTATAGAAGTACTAGATATACTTCTTAGGTGGTTTGTGTTGCAATTATGTAAATCCAACACAACTTGTCTGCTAAAGGTAATTTGTAATTGTCTTTTGTTATTTTAGTTTGCATTTGACACTGTTTGTTATGCAATATTAATGGAATTTCATTTGCTCTGGGTAAGAATAGGTTCTTGAGTTTCTTCCAGAACTTTTTAACACATTGAAGGATGAGGAATACTGCTTGACAGAAGCAGAAGCTGCTATATTTCTGCCTTGTTTGGCGGAGAAGGTTAGGTGTTGGCCAATTTAATATAATCCATTTCCTTTAATCTTCTCTTTTAGAAAGAATTAGTGCGTCAATGTCTTCATATTAAATTCCCTGTCCTTGGTGCAGTTGGGGCATAACATTGAAAAAGTAAGAGAAAAAATGCGTGAGCTGATGAAGCAGATTATCCAGGCATATTCTGTAGCAAAGACATATCCCTATATTTTGGAAGGTTTACGTTCCAAAAACAACCGTACAAGGATAGAGTGTACTGATCTTATCGGATATCTGCTCGAGACTTGTGGAACTGAGGTAGTAGCGTGACTTGATAAATTATTTGACATCTCTCTTCTGTTTGAATTCTAATATGTCTTTGTAAGCAGATAAGTGGACTACTGAAATACTTGAACATGGTTGCAAGCTTGACAGCAGAAAGAGATGGTGAACTTAGAAAAGCTGCTTTGAACACCATGGCTACGGGTTATAAGATTCTTGGTAGGGCATGAATTCATGAATTTTGGAGACGTTATAGTGGATTCTTTTCAATGCATTCCATGTCTCACAGTGATTAGTGCACAAATTTACATATTCTCATACTATGTTATGTTGGCTCGTGTATGTTTCATAAAACTCTGGAATGAAAATCATGATTCTGAAAATATTTTGCTCTTGGTTGTCCATGCCCTCGAGAGAACTTTTTGCACCATTTTTTCATTGTTTGGCTTGTTATTGTAGGTGATGATATCTGGCGATATGTTGGGAAGCTTACAGATGCTCAAAAGAGTATGCTTGATGATAGATTTAAGTGGAAAGTAAGCCCAGGATATGAACTTTTTTATTTGCTTCTGTGTTGTATTTGTGAGTTTAGTTCTCATCGTTTTGCTGCATCAGATCAAGGAAATGGAGAAAAGAAGAGAAGGGAGACCTGGGGATGCACGAGCAGCATTAAGGCGTTCTGTTAGAGAAAATGGGTGCGTAAATTTGTTGAAAATTTTGATGTAACCTTACCTTGCATTGCATTGCCTTTCCAGCATTACGAATTCGTACTCATCATTAGCGATTAGCTGAAAGTGGCGGCCATAAACATAATCGCATAAATGCAAAGTCACAAAAGTATTTCAGTGTTCTGTTTCTTTTAGTAGTCAGTAACAGAAAGGATTCCAAGAACTGTTTATTGTCTCTATTATTTGTGACTTTCTGTTTGTTTCCAGACCTGAAGTGGCAGAGCAAAGTGGTGACCTTTCTCAAATAGTCCCTGGTCCTTTGTTTCCAAGGTAATTTTTTCAACTGGTATCTGAAAGTTCTTTCAATATATATAGCTTTCTGGTGTTCATATACCCAACTCAATTTTTTTGCCTGCCCAGGCAAAACTATGGAATTTCTGAACAAATCCTGGAGAGGAACCCAGTACCTCGGACAATCGCTGGAGTTAACGGCCCAACTGACTGGAATGAGGCTTTGGACATTATTATGTTTGGCTCTCCAGAGCAGGTATTTGGCTTGTCTGGCCTGATCTTAGAGCGACCTGTTTGGTTTGTTATGGAATATCTTTTTCAGTTTTTAGGGAGTAGCAAAAATTGTTGCTTTTATACCATTATAGCAGTTTTCTTGTCAGTGACTTATTGAGGCTCTTAGTATACGTGATATGTTTGTTATGGTTCTGATGGGAGGTTGACGATACTTGTCACCTACATTTCTGTCATTCGGAAACTTAGGTGATGCATATTTAAAGTCATCCTGCGACTGTTGGTTTGGTTTTTTATTTTTTATTTTTTTCTGTGGCAGTCGGTTGAAGGGATGAAAGTTGTGTGTCATGAGTTGGCACAGGCTTCTAATGATCCAGAAGAGAGTGCAATCGATGAACTTGTGAAGGATGCAGATGGGCTTGTTTCATGCTTAGCAAATAAGGTTTGCCTGATAAACTTTTTTTTACACTTCCATTTGCCATGAAGAATTATTTTTGTTGACCACCACTTATTTATATTTTCTTCTGGTAGGTTGCCAAGACATTTGATGTCAGCTTAATGGGAGCTTCATCGAGGTCTTGTAAATATGTTTTGAACACACTTATGCAGGTAACACCGTGTGAATTGATTTTCTTAGTGATGCTGGTCTTCTTCATTAGCTGTCTATCCACTGAGGTTTGTTTGTGAAGCTCAGAACTAACAAGTATGTATCGCTGCAGACATTCCAAAATAAAAAGCTTGCACATGCAGTCAAAGAAGGGACTCTTGAAAGCCTTATAACAGAGCTCCTGCTTTGGCTTCTGGATGAAAGAGTTCCACGCATGGAAGATGGCAGCCAACTTCTAAAAGCTCTGAACGTTTTGATGCTTAAGATCCTGGTTAGATATTCCTCCCAATGCCAAGGGTTTTCTTTATCTGTGACTATGAAGTTCTCTGATTTTCTCACTTTTTGTTTTTAAATTCAGGATAATGCAGATCGGACGTCATCGTTTGTGGTCCTTATTAGCTTGCTACGTCCTCTAGATCCCTCTAGATGGCCTTCACCTGCGACGGCTGAAGTATATGCTGTCCGGAATCAAAAGTTCTCTGATTTGGTAGTTAAATGCCTAATTAAACTTACAAAGGTAAAATTTCTATCAAAGGTATTTTAGGACAACCGTTGTTGGCATAACATACGTAGCTGTTAAGTACCAGCCCTGCTGTTTATATTCTTGCAACATATGCCTTTGAGTACAGTCTAGGCTTCTCGTTTTGGCTCTAATAAGAGAGAAATCAAAAGAGGAACTTTTGTGAGACAGTTACATTTGTTACACTTGTTGCAAAGTACAATTAGAGTAAAATTTAAGGAGAGAAGGGATTGAATGCGGATCTTTAGGAGGAAGCGAAATTAGGCGGTTACGAAGCAATCGATCAAGAGATATGCATCATTAGTTTGGTACTGTATATCTGATAATTGCTTGTACATGTTCAGCTACTCCAAAGCACCATATATGAAGTTGATCTTGATCGACTTCTTCAGAGCATCCATGTATATCTGCAAGAGCTGGGAATGGAAGAGATACGTAGGAGGTACATCTCCTTTAACGCACTCTTATAAATTTTGCAAATGTTTATTTTGTGGATGCTTTCGTACTCAACCTNTGTATATCTGCAAGAGCTGGGAATGGAAGAGATACGTAGGAGGTACATCTCCTTAAACGCACTCTTATAAATTTTGCAAATGTTTATTTTGTGGATGCTTTCGTACTCAACCGTATCAACTCATTTTTGTTTTGTTCTCTGTTGATATCCTTTTTTCAATGAGAAGAGCTGGAGCAGATGATAAACCTCTGAGGATGGTGAAAACTGTTTTACATGAACTTGTTAAGCTCCGGGGAGCTGCAATAAAGGGACACTTGTCTCTTGTCCCTATTGACATGAGGCCACAACCCATCATTCTCGCTTATATCGATCTGAACCTTGAGGTAAATGCTCAGTCATTTTAACTTCATGTCCAGAGTTCCTGGTAAATGTGATGAAGCGGTGGTTTCTTAAATTGCTTAATGAAATAATACAACGCAGAAACAGCACTTTCATTTTGCAAGTGGATTTTAATGGGTTTCAGAGAAATTCAGATGGGATGGGATGGTAATTATTTAAATGCTTTCTTTTATATTACAGACGTTAGCTGCAGCAAGAATGTTAACTGCAACAGGACCTGTGGGACAACCCCATTGGACAGATTCAACAGCCAACAATCCCTCACCTCCCGCTAATTCTGCTGATGTTCAGTTGAAGCAGGAGCTTGGGGCGATTTTCAAGAAAATCGGTGATAAACAAACTTCCACCATTGGTCTTTACGACCTCTACCACATCACTAAGTCGTATCCAAAGGTAATTGACATGGCTTTGGCTTTCAAGTCTCTGTTTCTCCTATTCAAGCCAAATTGCAAACTCATTTGAATTGCTTGTAGGTTGATATATTTTCCCAACTTCAAAATGCTAGCGAAGCATTTCGAACTTACATCAGAGACGGTTTGGCCCAGGTTTGTAACAAATCTCCTAGCTTCCTTCAAAGCTCGAGTGTTTTTATGTGTCTTGAAGATTTGCATTGGGTGTTCTAGGTGGAGAAGAATGCCGCTGCAGGAAGAACGCCTTCAAGCCTACCGTTATCGACTCCACCTCCTTCTTCCTTAGCTCTTCCGTCTCCTGATATTCCTTCCTTGGACGTAAAGCCTCTGATGAACCCTAGATCTGATCCATACGCGGACGACATCCGAGCCAGTAACATCAATCCTGGGACGCTAGATGCAATCAGAGAAAGGATGAGGACCATGCAACTGGCTTCGTCAGGATCCCTAGAGTCAGTAAGCAAACCGCTGATGCCAACAAACGATAACATGTCAAACGATAACATACCAATGAACCAACAGAACATTCCCCCAAGCCAAATGGGTGCAGAGACTCCACACCCACACCCAGTGGTTCTTCCAATGGATGAGAAAGCATTGTCCGGTCTCCAGGC
>OVBB01001360.1:0-14589 GCA_900406415.1 Isatis lusitanica | reverse complement strand
CGAGCCCCCATAAAATATAAGTTTTGACAGTGTGAGTTTCGGCTCTCGCAGACATCAACTTACGATGTGAAGAAGTTTTTGAAATCTTTTGATATTAGATATCAAAAGATTCATGCTTGTGTGAACGACTGCTGCTTATTTAGAAAGAATCTGAAGAAGGCTGAGACTTGCCCAAAATGCAAGGCCTCTAAATGGAAGACTAACATGCACACTGGTGAACTGAAGAAGGGTGTTCTACAGAAGGTTTTGAGGTACTTTTCCTTGATCCCTCGGCTTAAAAGGATGTTTCGATCGGAGCAGATTGCAATGGATTTGAGATGGCATTTCAGTAACAAGAGCACAGATGGGAAAATGCGGCATCTTGTAGACTTTGTGACATGGAAGTCAATCAATGACAAGTATCCATCATTCGCAGCTGAGCAAAGGAACTTAAGACTAAGGCTTTCAACTGATGGGTTTAATCCCTTTAATATTAAGAACAGTCGATACAGTTGTCCGCATGTGTTACTTCTTAACTAACACATGGCTCCAGACAAATGTATGAAGGAGGACAACATCATGCTCAGTTTGCTGATTCCAGGACCACATCAACCGGGTAATAGTATAGATGTTTACTTAGAACCCCTTATAGAAGATTTAAATCATCTGTGGTCCGTAGGGGAGTTAACTTACGATGCAATTAGTAAGACAACCTTTAATCTTAGGGCTATGCTTCTTTGGACTATTCAAGATTTCCCAGCATATGGAAATCTTTATGGTTGTAAAGTAAAGGGCAAAATGGGTTGTCCTATATGTGGGAAGTACACAGATGGATGTATCCATTCGAAAGGTATGTTTTCTCTTTTTAAAATTTTCTGTTATCTTCCAAAAGCCGTAACTATTCACGTTTAATGTCTATTTTCAACAGATACATGAAAGTGTTGAAAGACTACGTAAGAAACTCCAGACCTAAAGGGTGTATAGCAGAGTCTTATCTAGCAGACGAGTGTATGAAGTTCTGCTCGGCTTTCTTGAAGACAACAACAAATGTAGAAGAAATAGAGGACAGAAACACTGACTACGAGAGCCATACCATCCTTGAAGGTTGTCCTATCTCAACTGTCCGCTCATTCAGTCTGAGTGAGACTGAAAAGAAAATTCCTCATCTTGCTGCAATACAGAACACGGCTATGGTGGATCCATACGCTGAGTAAGTTTGTTTTGGTACTTGCTATATTATTCTTTCCTAAGTTTAGTACTTGGAAGTTCTGATGTGTTTTGTGTTTTTTTGTTTCCAAATGCAAGTGCTCATTTACAACATCTACAAGACACAAATAGTAGATGTAAACATGATGCAACTTATCTATGGCGTATGCACACTGAAAAATTCCCAGCCTGGCTAAAGCAAAAGGCATGTTCCACTCTATTTGTTCTTTGTGGATATTATAACCATGTAATATAGCAGATATTTTTTCCGAATTGTTAGATACCTCTTGATTCTCGTAATGAAGAGATACTGAAGTGGTTGGCTTACGGTCCTCATAGTATAGCCAGATCTTACACAGGCTACATAGTGAATGGCATACGGTTTCACACAATTATTGTGCATAAGCTAAGTCAAAATAGTGGGGTTTACTATGAGACAACAGCAATGTGTAGATCTAGTGCTAGGGACACAACACAAGTTGTAGACGTTGTATCATACTATGGGAGAGTACTCGATGTTATCTTCCTTCTACGTCCCAATATTCAGATGTGAGTGGACAGTTAAAGGTAACAGTGTTAAGATGGAGGATGGCTTTACTCTGGTGAATTTTAATCACAGCCATATATTCTTTTCGAAGGATCCTTTCATTTTAACATCTCAAGCAAGACACATATTTTACTCAAGGGAAAATGATGAATCGAGTTGGTATGTAGTTATGAAGGGTCCATCTAGAAGATACAGTGATCAGAAAGTGGAAGATGGAATAGCAGATGTAGGACCATTGCCTTCAGATATGGATATGAGTCCAGAAGATATAGCAGATGTGGCTGAGAATGTTAGGAATGATTGTGAAGGAATTTATGTTTGATTACGTTGATTAGCATTTGTGGATTTGCATGACATTTTCATTACTTAGTTGACAAATATATGTTTGATTTCCTTCAATGACTATTTTGGATTCATGTTTGCGGATGGATAATGTTTTAGTTGGTCTGACATTGAGTTAAAGTTTTAGTTTCACTCGAGTTTGGTTGTAGGATTCATATGGGTAAAGGACGAAAAACAATCAAGGAAAAGGAAGACCACTGTGCGAGATGATGAGGCTGAATTCATGGGCACCATATACCCTGATGACACGCAGCATGAAACGCTGATTGATGAATCTCAGCCACAAGACACACAGCTTGAGGGAACACCGTGTCAAGACACTCATATTGATGAAACACAACATGATAAGGAAGGTGGAGAAGAAGAACCCGAGAAAGTTTCTGAAGGTGCTAAGGTTGATGAGGAGGTTCAGCCCTAGACCAAGAAACACAGAGGACCAACAAAGATGAAAGATATTGCGAGAGATCCTAATGCACGAATAAGAGTAGATTTCACAGAATTCGGAAAATCGTGTGGAGAAGGTTCAGTTAAGCTGTCTTCATACTTAGGTCTATTGGTAAGGGAACATGTTCCTCTTATAGATGATTGGAGAAAATTTGGCGAGGAGCAGAAGACAGTTATGTGGAAATCAGTAAAGGTAATTGTATACTTTACATTCTAAATGAATTTGGTCTACCTATTTTTATATTATTTTCTTCTTGTAGTTATGTTTTGAACTTGATAGAGAGTACGAGAAAGCAGCAGTTATGAAGCAGGTGGGTTGCCTATGAAGGGCCTCAAAATCACGTTTGGTTAATCAGATATTAAAAGCTGATAACCACACAAATCGAATTAAGTTGAGGCCAGACAATATTCCAACCACAGAGTGGTTAAAGAGAAGACTAGTAAAGAGTTCAAGGTACTAAATTGTACATAATTTCATATTCGTAATCAGGTTGCTAATACTTGAATATAGGCTGTTAGCGAGTCATACAAGGAAAGAAGACGTAAGCAGATTCCTCATACATGTAGCCGTAAAGGAATGGTTAGATTGGGTGAAGATTTAGTAAGTATTGTACCCATGACTGGGCCTGAGTTGTTTTTTTATGTGAAATTTGTTTCTTCTAATAGAGCTTGAATCATTGTGCAGAAAAAGGAGAGTTCAAATCCCGCAGAAGTTACGAGACTGAATGTGTGGGTCAAGTCACGAACAAAAAAAGATGGCACAGCAGTAAACACGGACGCTGCTAAAAAAATAGTAATCCGTTGTTCTTTTTAATTATTCGGTACTGAATTTTACATTAGATTTAAAGTGCTTAACATAACTCCAACATGTGGCAGGAAAAGGCAAATGAGTTTATTTGGTCTGATGTTCCGGGATCTTCCTCATCTAACCCAAAAGAAGACACTCTTAGTCAGATATTAGGACCTGACAATCCTGGACGTTTGAGGGCAATGGGTAGAGGAATGAGTGTAAGCAAACTTGCTTTCTTCGAAGTGAAGAGCAAGTATGTGACTGAAATGCAACAAACACAAATTCAGTTGAAGCAGCAGGTCTAGGAATTATAAGACGATATTGCAAAAATGAATAGTCTTGTAAGTCCTAAAAGAGTAAATGTCATTTGGTTATGGATTTTTGCAAAATGGTAACATAATTTTTATCTATATTTGCAGCGGCCAAACTCAGAAGTTGGTGAAAATTCAATACAAAGGGTAAGTAATAATGCAAAGTATATTCTTCATGCACTTAAACAGAATTTAACTGCTGTCTTCATTAATGTCTGTAGAGTGTAAAAAAAAGGACACCGCAGCCTAAGTGTATTATGTATGATTGGATTGACAAAGAATACATGGTAGCGGATTGTCGTTTTCTGTCTTCTGATGAAATGGAGTTTGTTAACAATGTACCGTCGGGACCTAATTCAGTTAGGTTATTGGTTGAGATGGCTCTCGGAAAAGATCGCATTTCTTTGGAGACCAGCGCCAAAAATGTACACTATTGGTCAGGCTGTAGGAGAAACTGTTGTGTGGCCTCATGATTTGTTTCTTGTTCTTCATGACGAGTTCCCACCTGATGACATTCCCTCAATGTAAAGATCTCTTCCCTCTTCTCATTTGGATGGCTAAGTTTATGTTTTATTAGGTATAGTAATGTGGTTCCTTTGTTGGATTTATTTCACTGACAGAGTCCACTGATAATAGAAATAAACAAGTGCAAACTTCTACATTGGCTAGCAGAAGATGAAGAAACAGTTGCTAAAGGTCTTTGGGAGAGTCGTGATCCCAAAGCCCTGGTGGATGGCCTTCCTCTTGGTCCAAGTGCCCTGAAAGTGTTTGTAGATGAGGTTACAGTACCAGAGACATTTCTTTGGCGGCCAACAGAAAAACTCTCTTGCCTTCGTCAATGTTTGAAGTCGTTTGTAGCATGGCAAATGAGCAGAGTGGTATTCGACAATTTCGACACAGAGTCACCAGCAATAGCATCTCCTCACACAGTGTCAAAAGTACACACTCCATCAGCTCCTGCTAAGATTTTAAAACCATCTCTACAATCTCCTTCAAGCTCTCAAAAGGTAAGTTTCACTTTATCGATAAATGAGATTGTGATTGTAGAAATGATAAAGATTATAATCCGTACATTTTACTTACATTAGTGTACATTGTTGGACCAAACAGATTGTGAAGGAGGGTTAGAAGTGCAAACTACTAGACATAACCGGTCAGAAAGTAGTTGTTACAGAAGGACGCTGGTCTTCAAACAACCCAGAACATTTAGTGCATTTTGTTCCTTTGGGCAATAATGATGTTCGTTTGTGGGTTGATGTAGTGAAGGTGAATGATGCACTGGTCTGGAGGCCTACGTCTGCAATCGAGTGCATGGAGGACGCTATTGGTATTACTATAGCATGGCCTGAAGACAAAGTTGTCATCGTTTGAGGTAGAATAATAAATGTATGTTATTCTATTCTTAGTACTCGAATTGGTAATGAACTAAGGTATTTGTTCGATTTCACAATTGTGTTCTGTCTTTGGATCATAAAAATGAATATGTACTTGTGATTGTGTGTAAACGATTATGGTTAAATAAAATTTTAGACTTTGGTTATGATAAGTTGGTGTATTTGTGATTGTGTTTTATTTATTACAATTCATATTCACATTTTATTACACGAAAATCTAATATAAGTCATTGTACACTCACATGGTAAGACAAAATTTAAGCTACAATTCATATATAAATAGCTTATTACGACTGCTGCAACACAGAATCAAATAGCACCAACATAAAGCTACTAAAATGTAATTCATGGCAACAACAAAAAGCTATTTCAAAAATATTTATAGCAACCTAAAAACGTTGTCACATAATTTAATATAACACGATGTATGTGTTATTAGTAACAGTAGTACAGCATTATAGAACAGCTGTTATATAATTAAATATAACATGGTTAATGTGTCATTAATACATATATTACGGTGTGGATGTAATGATATTATATAGTACTCTACGATAGCGCCCTCGTGAAAATGCTATCGTAGATAGGAACTCTATTATAGTGTCTTTTTCATAGCATTTATGAAATCGCTATGAAAACCATATAATAGCGATAATTGTCTGCTATCAGTAGCCATATTTGTTGTAGTGGTGTAATACCCCAGACGAGAGTGGATTAGGACAGCCAAGCGAATGAATTTTCAATGACTGATTAAAACAATTGTAAAAACTGTGGTATCTGGAACGTAGCTGCACAAGACACTAGAGAAGCTAGTACGAAAGGATTAAGGTTAACGAAAATTCAGACGCGACACAAACAAAATCACCTAAGTCAGCTTTTGCAAGGAAAGGAGCAATCGGGAAAATAAATCCAAAAGGTCAGGTTTTGACCATCCATAAATCCTGAAAACTTTTGTGCACAAACTAGACTATGGAGGGAGGTATAGGACGAAGAAGATTGAATTTTGACCGGCAGACCCATAAGATATACAGTAAACGCCAGAAGGGTTTAAAATGGAGTATATGGAGCAAAATAATTCGAGAGGACAAGCTACAACCCTCCAAAAATTCTGAAATTTGGAAGAGATAATAAGGACATCTGTAAGAAGGCATAGGAAGAAACAGATTGACTTTTAGATAGGTGAATCACAAGTTATTTAATAAACCCAAAGAAGGTACAAATGGGATGGTTCCAAGCAACAAAAATCCAAGGAAGAGAACTGTGCGCCTAAATCTGAGTCAGTGCATGAAGTTCGTCTACTGTGTGAGTAATGAGAGCTCTGGCAGCAGTTCAGGCGATCACTTGTCACCAGGGAAGTATTTTTGAAAGAAAATGGAAGCAAGAGAGAGTAAATTAGAGAAAATTTGCATGGCCACCAAGTGTTATCTGCTGGGATTAGTATGCATGTTTATGAATTTTTAAATGGAGTAGAATTTATAGTAAATTATCGCAAATGGCTTAGGAGTAGAGATCGACTAATGTATTAGATAATTAGATAAATCATATGCATGAGTGAGTAGCTTGAGAGTAGAGTCTTGCATGATAGACATGAGTTAAGGGAATAGTATGCATGGGTAGATAAGGTCTTGTAAGTCTAGGCAATTACAGAGAAGGTACTTTACAGGAATCTTTAGGTTGTTAGATGTTGAGATTTGTGATTAAAATGTTACAGCTTGATTAGTTAACTCACTTGATATTATAGGCGCATTGATACATTGTGTTGTGATGATTGATTTTATTTTTGTTGATGTGTTTGTGAAAGACTAACGTGTATGCAGGTGAACTCCGAGGTAAGAAACTAACGTTTTATGCAGGTATTACCACGGAGAAGTGTGAATGAGAACCGGCTAGAGTAGGCCGTGAGTTATGAAGTGATATGTGGTATTAGGAGTGGTGACTAGAGTAGTTTAGGATGATGTTGTGGTGTGTAGCGTTAGGTCAGTCCGATTGCTGTGTGATCTTTCGGACTGAGGTGGAGCCATGAGATGCGGTTTAGTGGCGGTATGTACGTGATCCCCAAGTTTTCCTCCACGGCACGACCGGATGGCAGCCCGGGCCGAGTGTACCCGACGGGGTACAGAGACGGCGTTCCGGAAGAGGAAGGACGGAAGTGGACTGTGATATGCACTTGTGCCATGGGCTGGTGTAAGATTGTGATGTTCCGGCTTGATGTTCTTTCTGATAGTCAACTGCAGGGTGCTCACGGGGATCCACGCCATGCTTTGAGATCTCAGTGCCCACGCGTGTGTAGTGCGTTGTGAGAACGCGGTTTGTGAAGAGTGTTGGTGCACTCGGTTTTACTAACGTTTTGTGTTTCGGCTATTTACTTTTATGTCGCTTCGGCTATGTGTCGGCTATTTGATTGATTGCTTATCATGTTATTTGTTAGGTTGGATGTTCTTGTAATTTTTTTCGAACCTTGATGAGTTCTGAAACTCACTGAGTAATCTTTCGATTACTCACCCTTTTCCCTTCTCCCTATTTCAGGAACCCTTAGACCGGGTAGCTAGATGGCGTTGCTTAGGCTTGGTGCTCTATTAGCTGTATTTCAATGGGGCTTTGTAAGTTTGGATGGTGTAAAATTTGTAACCGTTTTCTATCATGTTAAGTCGTTTTCAGTTTTCATGAACTACGTACCTATGTTTGTTTTCAGCTTTTAGAATGTTAAGTGTTTTGTTTTAAGAATATGGAAGTACTTGGTCAGGTAATAAGATGAAGTATTTTTATAATTAAAAACTCTCTTTGCATTTTATGTTATGTGTCTTCCGCTGATATGTATAGCTCAATCCGAGTTTGTTCACAACTCAAGATCAAGGTACGGGTCGAAAAGCCTTAGGCCGAGATCGAGAGGTAATCGGTGTTAAGTAATGAGTTGGTTTTGTTTTCAGAATTGTCCTGGAACGAACCGATTCGTTTCTTAAGCCCGAACTATGGCACTTCCAGATCGGCTGGGGCGGAGTGAGGTGGTCCGTGTTCTTGTTTGATTGTCGTTCGGCCGCATATGCCTAGTCCGCTTCGGGGGCATTACAGATGGTGGTATCAGAGTGTGGTTTAAGTACCATTCTTCTGGAACGCAAGGAGCGTACTTTTATGAATTTCTTAAATCGGTTTTCAAAAGGAGTTTTCATTTGAAAATAGCATAAATGAGTACTGATATGAGAGTATAGAGTCTAGGATGATTTATTAGGAAACCTAACAGTTCAGAATGTTTTTCTCGTGTTCAAGTTTGTCAGCTTCAGGGAGTGGTCAGATGCGGACGGTCTTAGTTCTTGGTGGGGAAGCCCCCTTCACAAACCATCTAGCAGTTCAAACTCAGAGGACAGCAGTTCAGGCGAGGAGGTAGATGCAAGTGAGGAAACAGATTCTGAGGGACATCCAAGTGAATCATCTGGCCCATACGCCTATCAGGACGACTTTGACAATTTCGGTCAGCTAGCTCCAAGTGTCGTAGATGGGTTATCCCTGTTGTTGTCAACTATGTTTGGAATCTAAGAAGAAGTATCGGGTGTACAAACAGCCGTCTTTGACCTCAATGAGTCTGCTACTGAACCAGAGATAGTTGATCCCGTAGCTCCATCCAGAGTGATTATTGATGTCTCGTCATCCAGCGACACTAGCAAGCATTTTTCCGGTATTCAAGAGGAGACAGGCAGGACTTATACCTCACACGTTTTCTATCCCGGAATCAGACATGTCTCGTATGTACAGAGCGCTTCAGCCGCCGAGGATAACCTGAGCAAAGCAAAGCACCAGAGCCCGACCTCCCATTACAAAAGTGATTGACATCAGTTCAGGCGAGAGCTCAAGGTAAAGGAGTCCAGTGATTGAAACACTGCTCCGACCATCTTATGATATCAGCAATCTATTCACTATGCCTTACGGAGTGAGGTACCAGGCTATAACCGCAGCCAAGTACAGTCGAGCGATGGCAGAACGAGACAGAGGTACTGTCGCAGAAGAACCAGCCTTTAAGCAGAACCCATCAGCGTACTGGACCTGGATAGTGTAAAAACTTGAGGATCCGACTTGGAGTCTCGCAGATCAAAGCTTGAATATCCTAGAAGAAGAGGTGGAAGCAGAACCAGAAGAGCAGGACCAGTGGAGACCAGTACCAGCCACCGTGAGAGAAGTCTGTGAATCTAGTCGTGGAGGAAATCACCTACAACCATTCCGGAAGAACCCCCGTATGAGAGTCCTACCACCCAAGCATGTAAGGTGTTGTATCAGATGTAGCCATTACGGGCAATACGGCAACTTTACCCACATTTGTCCCCTTGGACCGGCCCCCAGAGTTAACAACCATCAGCGCTGCCTAGTGTGTTGAAGGATTTCAGCAAACCATACAAACTGTCCAAACCATCCTTGGGAAATTAACCGCCGTCCAGTGACCCGCTTAGAGACCCGCGCCGTAACGCAGAAGAGGCCGCAGGGAACGACAGGGCTAGTTCTCCAGGGCCAAGGTATGTATTTTGGGTGCTAACTGTAATCTCTTGATTGTGTGGGTTATTGAGTGGTCGAGTTGAGTAGTTGGATTAGAGGAATCCGAGAGAGTGTGAGAGTCGGTTTGAGATAGGAACCCGGTATTTTTCTTTAGACCAAAACCACTAGAAAGCCCATGGTAAAAGAGATGTGAATGATTGAGAATAGGAATAAGGATGAGGATGGAGAATGGAGTACAGAGAAGATAGGACTTCAGCAGAGCTGAAGAGGAAGACAAGGAAGGAATGAAGAGAAATCAGAAGCTGAATCAGGAAAGATTGGAAGAAGATCAAGAAGATCAAGAAGATAGGAAGCAAAGGCGTGATTGATGTGCCAACCATAGGAGGATATTTATAGCCAAGGAGGGTTAGCTTAAGGACATAGCTAAGAGAATCCGAGGACGAATTCATTTTAAGGGAATCTGAATGTAATACCCCGAACGAGAACGGATTAGTACAGCCAAGCGAATTAATTTTCGATGACTGATCAAAAACATTTTATAAATTGTGGAATTTGGAGCGTAGCTGAACAAGACACTAGAGAAGCTAGTACAAAAAGATTAAGGTCAAGGAAAATTAGACGCGACACAGAAAAATCACGGAAGTCAGCTTTTGTGAGGAAATGAGCAATTGGGAAAATAAATCCAAAAGGTCAGGTTCTGACCATCCATAAATCCTGAAACATTTTATGGACACACTAGACACCTGGAGGAAGGTATAGGACGAAGCAGATTGAATTTTAACCAGCAGACTCACAAGATAGACAGTAAACGCCAGGAGGGTTCAAAATGGAGGATATGGAGCAAAATAATTCGAAAGGAAAAGCTACAACCATCCAAAAATTCTGAACTTTGGAAGAGACAAAGCCCAAAAAAAAAGCACAAAAGAACATAACCTCCAACGGAAAAGAAGCTAAAATAGTAGGAGTTTACTTTATAGCAGGACACTCGCCCGCCCTTAATCTTTCTGAATCCAGGCACGTCCCAGCTCGCGTCGTTCCAACAACCAGTGGGGAGCACCTCAGTATACGATCGCGCGTAGTAACTGGGAGTCCTATTACACCTAAGGCGAACTTCAATTCACCAAACTTGGATTACTTATTATTGTGCGCTTAGGAGGGCAGCGCACTTGGGGATGTAGAGGAGCTATTATCGCCCAGCCCCCTACCCTAACCAAATGCGGCACCGTATTCAGACCGCAGGGAACCGTAGCATGGGGGGAGTGCAGTAAGTATGAAGAAGAGAGCCAGGTCCAGAGTAGCAAGTTGACTCGAGGTCCTTTGTAATGATCAAGGCTGGTAAGCCCATCGGTCCATACTCAGCAGTTATCTGCTGGTTTATTTTCAACAGAGGTCGGTAACAGATTAAAATTCCCAAGATTCGGCAGGCTATCGCTTCCTTCTTACCCAATAAGGACATCTATAAAAAGGCACAAGAAAACCAGATTGATTTTTAGATGACTCAATCACGAGTTATGCAATAAACCCCAACAAGGTACAAATGGGATGGTTCCAAGCAACAAAAATCCAAGGAAGAGGATTGTGCGCCTAAGTCTGAGTCAGTGCATGAAGTTACTCTACTATGTGAGTTATGAGAGCTCTGGCAGCAGCTCAGGTGACCACTTGTCACCAGGGAAGTATTTTTGAAAGAAAATGGAAGCAAGAGAGAGTAAATTCGAGAAATTTTGCATGGCCACCAAGTGTTATCTGCTGAGGCTGGATTAGTGGCTACTCTAAGGTTTTAGGCTGATGATTAAGAAAAGCTACAAGGTTAGGTGTTACTCAGACGAAATCCCTATCCACTCGCTTAACTTGTTGGTCAATTCTCCTTTTCCTATAAATAGCTGAACTCCCATTCACAATTCTCTGGTTTTGCCAACATAGAGACCAAAGTTTTGTGTCTTAGAGAGAGTGAGAGAAAGAGTTAGGGTGAGAGTGAAGAGAGCTAAGTTTAGCTGGTTTTAGTGTTGGAGTCTCTTGCTGATCTTTCTTCCTCTCTTCTTGCTTGTTGTGCGGTGAGTTTCAGTGGTAGTAGCCATTCTCTGTTCTTGTTTTACAGCATTATGTGCAAGCATGATGCTGTACATAAGGTAGTGATGGAATTTTGCTTTCTTTCTCTTTCTCTTTAAATCGGTTTCCTTGGTTGTTTAAGTTAGTGACTTTTTCTTGTTGTGTGTTGCTTTGATTTGGGTTGATTGTGAGTTCACCCTGCTTTGCGTGAATTGCTTTGCATAATAGCAGTTGGTTAAGAGCTGTTTGGTCTTGGTTTAGTGTGCATGCGTAAGGGGTATGAGGTTAGGAGTTAGCTTAGAAATGCATTGCATGGAGTCAGAGTTGAAGTATGAGTCTTCTGGTCTTGCATGAGGTTGCTAGGTTGATTCATTTAGATACTTTGTTTGCATGCATGTCTAAGTAGACATGAAAGGTATAGGTTTCTTAATCAGTTAAGGGTTGGTAATTAGAAGATAATTAAGGGATTTTAAAATAATTATGAATTGGTAGTATGCATGATAAGTGAATTTGGTTTAATATTTTAAGAGGTTAAGTTGAATTGAATTAAGGTTTTTGCGTGAGTAATTATTGATAAATAATTTAGTTGCATGTTAAATGAATTATGGATGATTTTAGGATACTTGAATAGTGAAATTGGTATTGTTCGGAATTGTTAGCAATTATGTAAGGAAAGATTGTTCATGTTAGATGGTTAGAACTTGTGGAATTGATCTAGTTTAGGTGAATGAACATAGTACACATGCTTGCTAGGTTATCGGTTAGACTTGTTAGGTTACTGTAATATAGAATGCATGATTGCTAGGTTATCAGTTAGACTTGTTAGGTTGCTGGAATTTACTGACTTGCTAAATTATCGGAATTAGGCTTGTATGCTTTTCTAGATAATTAAGAGTTAGAGTTTCTGTATGAAAATAATTTTAGAAACTGTTTAATAGATTAGTTTTCATGTTAGATAATTTTAAAAATTAGTAGAAGTGAAGTTATGCATGTGAGATAATTTAAATATGAATTAAATTGCATGTCTAGAATTTATAAAAAAAATAGTTTAGGTTGCATTAGGGGTTAGTATGCATGTTTATGAATTTAAAGGAGTCGAAAGTATAGTAAAGGATCGCAAATGGCTTAGGAGTAGAGATGGACTAATATGTTAGATAATTAGATAAATCATATGCATGAGTGAGTAGTTTGAGAGTAGAGTCTTGAATGATAGACGTGAGTTAAAGGAATAATATGCATGAGTAGATAAGGTCTTGTAAGTTTAGGCAATTAAAGATAATGAACTTTACAGAAATGTTTAGGTTGTTAGATGTTGAGATTTGTGACTAAAATGGTTATAGCTTGATTAGTTAACTCACTTGATATTATAGGTGAATTGATATATTGTGTTGTGATGATTGGATTGAACGTGTGTTGATGTGTTTGTGCAAGACTAACGTGTATGTAGGTAACCTCTGTGGTAAGAGGTTAACGTTTTAAGCAGGTATTACCACGGAGAAGTGTGAAAAAGAACCGGTTAGAGTAGGCAGTGAGTTGTGAAGTGATATGTGATCTTAGGAATGGTGACTGGAGTAGTTTAGGATGATGTTGTGGTGTAGTGTTGAGTCAGTCCGATTGCTGTGTGATCTTTCGGACTGAGGCGGATCCGTGAGATGCGGTTTAGTGGCGGTATATGCGTGATCCCCAAGTTTTCCTCCACGGCATTGATGGACAAAGAGGTGAGGAAGTCTCGACACGACAGGATGGCAGCCTGGGCCGAGTGTACTTGACGGGGTACGGAGACGGTGTTCCGGTAGAGGAATGACAGAAGTGGACCCTGATCTACACTTGTGCCATGGGCTGGTGTAAGACTATGATGTTCTGGTTTGATATTCTTTGTGATAGTCAATTGCATGGTGTTCACCGGGATCCACGCTATGCTTTGAGATCTCAGTGCTCACGCGTGTGTAGTGCGCTGTGACAACGCGGTTTGTGAAGAGTGTTGGTGCACTCGGTTTTACTAACAATTTGTGCTTCGGCTATTTACTTTTATGTCACTTCGGCTATGTTTCGGCTATTTGATTGATTGCTTGTTCGGTTATTTGTTGGGTTAGGTGTTTTGTCGTTTTGTTTTCTAACTTCGGTGAGTCCTGAAACTCACTGAGTAATCTTTCGATTACTCACCATGTTCCCTTCTCCCCATTTCAGGAACCTTTAGACCGGGTAGCTAGATGGCGTTGCTTAGGCTTGGTGCTCTTTTTGCTCTTTCCAATGGGGCTTAGTAATTTTCGATGGTGTAAAAGTTGTAACCGTTTTCTATCCTGTTAATTCATTTTCAGTTTTCGTAGTCTATGGATGTACCTATGTTTGTTTTCAGATTTAAGAATGTTAAGTTTTTTTTTTAAGAACATGGAAGAACTTGGACAGGTAATAAGATGAAGTGTGTTTAATTAAAAAATCTCATTGCATTTTATGTTATGTTTCTTCCGCTGATATGTATAGCTCAGTCTGAGTTTGTTCACAACTCAAGATCGAGATATTGAAAAGCCTTAGGCCAAAATCGAGAGGTAATTGGTGTTAAGTAATGAGTTGGTTCTGTTTTCGGACTTGTCCTAGAATGAACCGATTCATTTTCTAACCCCGAACTGTGACACTTCCTGATCAGTCGGAGTAGAGTGCGGTCGTTCATGTTTTTGTTTGATTGTCGTTCGGTCGCATATGCTTAATCTGATTCGGAAATGTTACAGATGGACCGAGATAAAGTATTGATGGACCTTTAGAAGAATGCTAAACCCGTACCCAATAGTCACTAGTAAAAGTCCCTCGTTCGTGTAAGTGAAGGCTGGACATGCTAGTCAAGCAAGCTTTATTTGCTTTGGATAATGTTTTTCTATTCATTTTTCTTTTTCTTTTTGTCAACGTTCTTCTATTCATTTAATTTAATAAAATAACATGTTGGCCAAAAACATTACTTTGAGAAATTAAACTATGTATTGATCAAATACATTGTAAAAATAGCACAAAAATATAGATCATTGGACCAAAGATTCATCAATCCAAAACCATCATAAG
>OVBB01001359.1:0-14589 GCA_900406415.1 Isatis lusitanica | reverse complement strand
TGCATGATATTTTGGAAAGATGACGAGAAGCTGCAGGAATGTCGATACTGTTGGAAGCCTAGATTTCAACCAACTACTGGAACGACCCGTGTCCCATACCAACGGATGTGGTATTTGCCAATCACCGAAAGACTGAAACGGTTGTATCAATCCGAAAGGACATTGGCGGCAATGAGATGGCATGCACAGCATTATACAGAAGATGGGGAGGTCACCCATCCATCAGATGCCAAGGCCTGGAAACACTTTCAGATGGTACATACAAAGTTTGCTAGGGAGGACAGGAATGTTTATCTTGGATTGTGCACAGATGGATTTAGTCCATTTGGTATGTCTGGAAGACAATATTCTTTATGGCCAGTTATATTGACGCCATACAATCTTCCTCCGGAAATGTGCATGAAAAGAGAGTTTTTGTTCATGAGTATTCTGGTGCCAGGCCCTAAGCATCCGAAAAGATCTCTTGACGTATTCTTGCAACCGTTGATTCACGAGTTGAAGCAGTTGTGGTACTCAGGTGTCCGCACATTCGACTGCTCTCAACAGAGGAACTTCAAAATGCGTGCAGTGCTACTATGGACCATCAGTGACTTTCCGAATGTTATCGGGGTGGACAACTCATGGAAGATTGTATTGTCCATATTCTCTTGACAGGACAGATGCATTTCAGTTGAAGCATGGAAGGAAACCATGTTGGTTTGATTGTCACCGTAGGTTTCTTCCGCTAAATCATCCGTACAGAAAGAACAAGAAGTTGTTTAAGAAGAACAAAGTCGTCCGAGTTTCCCCTCCTATGTATATTTTCGGTAATGGGTTGTTTCACCAGATTAACTACTATGGCGCACAGGAAACATGTAAACGCGGGGGTAATTGGCATAGTCCGGCTAACATGCCTGGTGGATATGGAGCATCTCATAATTGGCATAAGAAAAGTATCTTTTGGGAATTGCCATACTGGAAAGATCACCTGTTACATTACAACCTTGATGTGATGCACATTGAGAATAATTTCTTTGATAACATCATGAAAACAATTCTAAATGTGTCGAGTAAAACCAAAGATAATCTGAAATCGAGGTTGGACTTACCTGAAATATGTAACCGAGTTGAGTTGCATATTACAAGAGACGGAAAAGCACCTATTCCAAACTTTCGGTTGTCCGGAGAGGCAAAACGGACGTTCTTAGAGTGTCTTGCTTCTGATCACATAAAGTTTCCAGATGGATATGTCTCCAAATTCTCTGCAAGATGTATCGAACAAGGTGGAAAGTTTTCCGGCATGAAAAGCCACGATTGCCATGTCTTCATGCAGAGACTTCTACCATTTGCATTATTCGATCTCTTACCGACACCTGTCCACGAAGCTATTGCCGGTAATTTTGTACATTTATTGAGATTTAATTTTCGGACTATATATATGATATATATAGTATTTATAAATTTGCCATACATCGTGCAGGAATTGGAGCTTTTTTCCGAGATCTATGCACATGAACACTTATTGATGACGGGATTGCACAGTTACAACAAAATATCCCGGTGTTGTTGTGTAACTTGGAAAAA
Organism: Isatis lusitanica; assembly: GCA_900406415.1. NCBI lineage: Eukaryota > Viridiplantae > Streptophyta > Magnoliopsida > Brassicales > Brassicaceae > Isatis > Isatis lusitanica. The sequence goes on along the minus strand of OVBB01001359.1, from coordinate 13,026 downwards.
ATATTCCCTCCCTCATTTTTTGATGTAATGGAACACCTTCCAATCCATTTACCGTACGAAGCAGAACTTGGGGGCCCCGTCAACTACCGATGGATGTACTCGTTTGAGCGGTTTATGGGACATTTGAAAAGAAAAGCAAAAAAATTGGCAAAAGTTGAGGGATCAATCGTTGCCGGAAGTTTGACAGAGGAGACATCGCACTTTACGTTGTACTAATTTAATCCAAACGTCAGAACAAAGAAGACCGCACCACGACGGTATGAAAATGGTGGAGTTGCACCAACATATCTAAAACCCGTCCCATATATCTTTTCACAGATCGGGAGGCTAGCTGGAAAACTCAAGGAAAAGTGGTGGTACCACGACCATTGTCATGCGCCTCACACCTATATATTGCGAAATTGTGAAGAAGTTCATAAATTTGAGAGGTATATACATCAAATTACATACGCGATTATTACTTTACTTTTACTTATTAATGACATTCAACACTCTTGTGCAACAGCATATTCGAGTATCAGATTCGGGAAGCATATCCCGGTTTACGAGATGAGGAGTATGAGAAATATAAAAACAGGGATTTCGCAGGATGGTTAAAGTGTTATGTAAGCCATACAACCATATATTTATACCATAAAATTGTATATTACTTGCGCAACAACATTTTTTACAATATAATTTCTTTTGTAGGTCACTGAGGGGTATTCAAGCGAGCCTTCAGACGTGTGGTTGCATGAGCTCGTCGAAAAACCAATAGCTACAATTACAACTGCTTCAATGTACTTCACCAGGGGATATACATTTCATACATACAAACATGGATCTAAGAGGTCAACCGAAAATTATGGAATACACGTCCCAAGTACTCCTGAATTCTACGGTATCCTTCAAGATATTTTAGAGGTCACATATCCCGGAGCCCTCAACCTGAAGTGCATTTTGTTTAAATGTGATTGGTACGATCCAACGCCAGAACGCGGGGTACGATCAAATAACTCAGGCGTCACTGATGTCAAGACTAACAGACGTTTTGCCAAGTTTGAGCCTTTCATTCTAGCTTCGCAAGCAGAACATGTGTGTTTCATTCCCTATCCACAGATTAAGCGGCGACGCGAGACCTGTTCATCCGTTATAAAAGTCAATCCTCGAGGTCTTTTTATCAGAGAAGATGATGACGTAGCTTTGCAACAAGAAAGACAAGCCACTCTATCTATTCCCAATGAATCAACCAAAGATATCATACTTATTGATCCTCTTAACCGTGGAGTTGAAGAAATTTTTGAGGAGGAAGACGAAGTTCCAGGATCAGACGAGTTTGAAGAAACAGACGAAGAAGGAGATTCGCCGGGAAATAGTGAACACTCTTTTGTTTCGCATAATGAATCTGATTAACTGTTAGTTGTAGCTAAGATCTTTGTATCATTTTTAGCATTGTATACGGATTTGCGATTACCGAAATGAGAAGATTGTGTTTTAAAAATTTGCGACGGAGTTGTGACAGATGTCGCCTTTTGCGATGTGTTTGCGACGGAAGCGTCGCAAATCCGTTGCAAAACTTTCACTTCGTCGCAAATCTGTTGCAAATTGCGACGGATTCGTGACGGCTCCATCACAAATACGTCACAAGTTAATATGGTATGATAAGAGTTATCAAACTGTAAAGCGATCTCATGATATTAGCACAAAGAGGGATGAAGAGATTTGCGACGGAGTTGTGACAGATGTCACCTTTTGCGACGACTTTGCGATGGAAACTTCGCAAATCCGTCGCAAACCTTTCACTTCGTCACAAATTCGTTGCAACTTGCGACGGATTCGTGACGGCTCCGTCACAAATACGTCACAATTTAATCCTATTTTGTAATTAAGCTTTTTCTCATGATTTGAATCGTCCTTTCATTCTAACACTACCGTATTATGTATGGTGATAGTAATATTGTGTGACAATAATGAGAAACAAGAAACAATGTACCTCATATCATAACTTAGTGGATTTTACACTTTAGAGTAAACAATTTGGTATGTTATATATAAAACTATAAGAGATTACCGAAATGAGAAGATTGTGTTTTAAAAAACTTTCCATACACCTCTGTGGAAAATATGGTATGATAAGAGTTATCAAACTGTAACACGGTCTCATGATATTAGTCGAAATACCACAAAGAGGGATGAAGAGATTTGCGATGGAGTTGTGTCAGATGTCGCCTTTTGCGACGACTTTGCAACGGAAATGTTGCAAATCCGTTGCAAACCTTTCACTTCGTCGCAAATCCGTTGCAACTTGCGACGGATTCGTGACGGCTCTGTCATAAATACGTCACAATTTAATCCTATTTTGTAATTAAGGTTTTTCTCGTGATTCGAATCGTCCTTCCATTCTAACACTACCGTATTATGTATGGTGATAGTAATATTGTGTGACAATAATGAGAAACAAGAAACAATATACCTCATATCATAACTTAGTGGATTTTACACTTTAGAGTAAACAATTTTGTATGTTATATATAAAACTATAAGAGATTACCGAAATGAGAAGATTGTATTTAAAAAACTTTCCATACACCTCTGTGGAAAATATGGTATGATAAGATTTATCAAACTGTAACACGGTCTCATGATATTAGCCGAAATATCACTAAGAAGGATGAAGAGATTTGCGACGGAGTTGTGACAGATGTCGCCTTTTGCGATGACTTTGCGACGGAAATGTCGCAAATCCGTTGCAAACCTTTCACTTCGTCGAAAATCCGTTGCAACTTGCGACGGATTCGTGACGGCTCCATCACAAATACGTCACAATTTAATCCTATTTTGTAATTAAGCTTTTTCTCATTATTCGGATCGTCCTTCTATTCTAACACTACCGTATTATGTATGGTGATAGTAATATTGTGTGACAATAATGAGAAACAAGAAACAATGTACCTCATATCATAACTTAGTAGATTTTACACTTTACAGTAAACAATTTGGTATGTTATATATAAAACTATAAGAGATTACCGAAATGAGAAGATTATGTTTTAAAAAACTTTCCATACACCTCTGTGGAAAATATGGTATGATAAGAGTTATCAAACTGTAACGCGGTTTCATGATATTAGCCGAAATATCACAAAGAGGGATGAAGAGACTTGCGACGGAATTGTGACAGATGTCGCCTTTTGCGACAACTTTGCGACGGAAACGTCACAAATCAGTTGCAAACCTTTCACTTCGTCGCAAATCCGTTGCAACTTGCGACGGATTCGTGACGGCTCCATCACAAATACGTCACAATTTAATTTGATTCGAAAGAAATACCATATGATAATACGTTAAAAATCCGTCGCAGATTCCGTCGCATTTTTGTTTTGCGACGGATTTGTAACCCAATTTATACCATAAATCTCTTCATTTCTTCTGCGGCCGCCTGAAACCCTAATTGTCCTCTTCTTCTTCTCCCTTCGGCGGGATCTTCTACTTCTCCCTTTGGTGGATCACTTCTTCACCGTCCATCTCCATCTCTCTCTCTATCTCTCAACCGACGTACTCTCTCTCTATCTCCCTCCCTCGTTCTGTCTCTCTCTCTCTTTCACTTCGTCGGAAATCTCTTACAGCCGCGCCTCCTCCCTCAAGTTGACGCCGCCGGTGGTAAGCTCTCCTCCTCTCCCTCTCTATATCTCTCTCGATCTGACTCTCCCTCTGTAACTCAAAATCTCTCTCTTTCACAGGTACAGGTTCTCCTCCTCCTCGCCGTCGCCTCTTCATCGCCGCCGCCTCTTCAACACCACCGCCGCTTCCACGCCGACGCCGGTTCTCCCACGCCGCCGTTTTGACCAGATCTATCAAGGTAATATTTTTTTTTTCAAATTATTAAAACGTTAGGGTTTTAAAAATTAGATTGGTTGTTAGTTGATTAGAATTAGAGAAATAATTTTTGGTGAATTGTTATGGAAAGTTAGAAATTTAGAATTCATATTTAGGGATAAAATTTTAGAAATGTAATTAAGCATTATTAGAGAATTTTATTTGAAATTTAATATTGTCAGATAATTTGAAATTATTGGATAATTAAAATTTTAATTTAATACCTTAATTTGAAATTATTGGATAATTAAAATTTTTATTTAATACGTTAATTTGAAATTATTGGATAATTAAGCATTTTAGGATATATACCTTAATTGTATAAGGTATTATATGTTTGTTATAAAACATTTATAAAAATATTTATTAGTTAATTATATAAACCAAAAATATATTTACAGATTTTAAATAAATTTTACCATTTTTAGGATATATACCTTAAATATTTGTAATTTATTTTATTATTTTTTATTTTAAAGTTTTTGAAAATTTTCAAACTTGGTTCACTTTTTGTAATTTTTGAAATATTGTAAATTATTTTTGGATAACTAAAATTTTAATCTTACCATTTTTAGGATATATACCTTCATTGTATAAGGTTTTATAAGTTTGTTATATAAATTTTATAAAAATATTTATTAGTTAATTATATAAACCAAAAATATATTTTACAGATTTTAAATAAATTTTACCATTTGTAGGATATATAGCTTAAATATTTGTAATTTATTTTTTTTATTTTTTTATTTAAAGTTTTTGAAAATTTTCTAACTTGGTTCACTTTTTGTAGTTTTTGAAATATTGTAAATTATTTTTGATTATTTTTGAATTTAGTGAAATATTATACAAATTTTTATGTACATTTTTAATTAAAATTTTCGAAATGTTTTAAAAGTTTTTGTAGTTTTTTGAAATTTTTTTGCATATTTGAATTTTTAATTTCTTCTTTTCTTAATTTATGATAGATTAAACTATTTTTCTATGCACATATTTTTAACAAGGTTTTTTTAACAGATGTCAGAAGAACGCCCTCGTAACCTTTATTCGACCTATATAAATAGGTTGAATTATTTGATACCGCGCACACCAGGTGTTGGTACGAGCACGAGCTCTCAGACCGGTGGTTCAGGGTCGCGTATTCTTGATTTGCATCCCCGAGTTCCAACCCCAACATCTTCTCCTCAGATGTCGCCTCATCTTTCCGCTGCCCATGAAGAGGTGCAGGACCAGGCCACACCAGCTGATATTCTCGATAGCATTACGGTGGAGGACATTCTCGCTGCTCCTGGTCATGACCGTCTACCGAAACTAGACCCGAAGCGTCCATTAGGGACATTATGGTAATTTACTAGTTTTTCAAATTTAATTACTCATTTTCTACTAAACGATTTGTTTTTTAGGTTTGATGACGACGGTTCAGTAGCTACCACCGTCCGATCAATATTTGAAAAAGATCTTAAAGAGGTGGCCCCTAACATAAGTCACACCAGTACTGCTACCATTGTGCGGTGGTTCAAGACTTTTGCTGTAAGTTCTTTTTTATAGATTTGTTATCTTTTTATATTAATTTTTTAATTTTATGGTTTACATTTTTATTTTCTTTTTTTACAGCAACATTACCATTGGGATGATGTTTATGGTCCACTGGTGAAATCAGAGTTTAAAAAGAAGCTTGGGGCTCAGATGAGATGCCAGATAAATCGGTGGAAGACAGATTACAGAAATGGCAAGCCCAAGCCTGATTGGCTTGATCCAAAAGTCTGGAGTGGCCTGATCGATTTTTGGGAGTCACCCGCCTCCGTATCGAAGAGCACCAAAGCCTCATCTTCTCGTTTATCTGGAGTTCCCCCCGGTAAAAAGGCTTCAACGCATTGTTCTGGACGAACATCTTTCAAAGCTCGGGCTCAAAAGCAAGTAAGTTTTTAATTTTCAAGTTTAGTTATTTTTTTATAAGAAAATATAATTTATTTTGTTCTATTTTTGTAGTGTGAGCTGACCGGCGAGTCTGTCCCAGATTTGCTTGACATTCTCGAGAAAACCAAACGCAATCCGGATGGTACATTTGTTGACCAGACTTCGGAGCAGGTCTACAACAATGTCATCTCACAATTGGATAGCCGCACCCAGAGTTCCGAAGATCCCGAGAGCGTTGGCTCTATTTCGCAACCTCTTACACTAGTTGAGAAGAACAAGATCTATCTCGAGGTATTAGAAATTCTAAATTTTAATACACTGATATTTTTAAAAAGTTTTATTAATTATTTTTTTGGTTTTGTCAGGTCGCTCCTCGAAAAAAGGGCCGAGTTTTCGGACTTGGTTCTTTGCAGTCTGATATCGACCATTCCCCTGCTTTTTCTCTCCCCGGAGCAGGGTCGACTTCCCATCTCCAAGAGATTATCGAAAGCCAGGCTCAGCGCATCGTTAGCCAGGCTGAGGTCATTATGGAGCTTCGGGGTGGTATGCACCGACTTTCCCAATATACAGTGAAGAAAGATTCAGCCGCTGCTTCTTTTTTCGAGAATTTGGTGTCCCGACCTACAGGCAACGGGAGCGGCGATGGGAGCGGCGATGGGAGCGGCCACGGGACCGGCGATGGGACGGGCGACTGGAGTGGTGACGGGACCGCCGACAGGAGCGGCGATGGGAATGACGGGGGAAATGGAAACGGAAACACCGATGGCACCGACAACACCCATTCCGCTCAGTTTTAATAATATTGTAATAAAACAATTTTTATATTGTTTTATTTATTAATTTAAAAAAGTTGACTTTTAAATTAATTTTTTTTATTAATTTTTTTAAAAATTATTTTTTTAATAATTGTTACGTATCCGTCGCAAATCCGTCGCAGCGTTTGCAACGTTTTTGCGACGAACGAGCTTGCGATACACATATTTGTTGCAGATCCATCGCAAGTTTGTGACAGATTTGCGACATCAAAGACCCCACCACTTGCATCTTTGTTGCAAATCCGTCGCAAAATTGTGACGTCTTTGTGATGCATTTCAGCGTTTGTCGCAATTTCATCGTAAATTTGCGACATCTTTGCGACGCATGACTTCGAATCTAAAATCTGCTCTCTTGCAAAACCGTTGCAAGTTTACAACGGCATTGCGACAAACTCTTTGTAATGGGTAATATTATTGCAAATCCGTCGCAACATTACAACGTGTTTGCGACGATTTGCTTTCCGTCGCAATTTTGCGATGATGTCTTATTCGTCGCAAGTTGCGACAGATTATATTCCGTCGCAACCTTGCGACATATTTGCGACGAATTTTCATTTGCAACGCTCAAATTGCGAAGAAAACGTCGCAACTCCGTTGCAAATGTCAATTCGTCGTAAATATGTCGCAATGTTTGCGACGAATGGTAAGCCGTCACAAGTTTGCGATGGAACGAGTTCGTTGCAGACTTGCGACAGCCAAAAAACGTCGCAATTTTTGCGACTATTTTGCAACGAGATATTGTTGTCGCAAATAAGGTTGTCGCAATGCCGTCGCAAAGTAGCGACGGTTTAGCAACAAGTTACTCTTTGTCGCGAAAACGGGTGTCGCAAGACCGTCGCGATTGTTGCGACGGAGTTGCGAGAAACGCTCAAGGAGCGGTTGCAAATCCGTCGCAACATTGCGACGGCGTTGCGACGACTTCTTGGTAAGATAGGAGTCGCAATTCTGTTGCATATTTGCGACATTGTTGCAACGACAACAAGCTTTTGTCGCTTAGCATGCCGTCGCAAGTCTGTTGCAAATTTTGCGACGGACTTGCGACGGAACCGTAAAAACTAAATAAAAAAAAATTTACAAAAACAAGAAAATAAGATTAATAAAATATTTATATTAAAAAAAAACTGTTTTTACAATATTTTTACAAAAAAAAAAACTAAAACTGAGCGGGAGGGGTGGTGTCAGCTCCGTTGTTGTTCCCGGTTTCATTCCCGGTCATGCTCCCGCTGGCTGTAGTATCTCCAGACATCAAATTCCCGAATAGAGAAGCTGCTCCAGAATCTTTCTGCACTATATATTGGCAAAGCCGCTGCATGTTACCCTGAAGCTGCGTAATGATCTCAGCCTGACTATCGATGCGCTGGGCCTGGGTGTCGATGATCTCTCTGAGATGGGAATCCGTCATCCCTGCAGAGAACCAACCCCGAAAATCCGGTTTTTTTTTCCGAGGAGCGTTCTAAAAAAAAACAAATGTCAAATAAAGTATTTTAAAAACATCATTGAAATAAAGATTTATATATAGTCATAGTACCTTGAGGTAGATCTTGTTCCTATCGGACGGAGTAAGAACCGGAACAGAACCGACGCTCTCCGGATCTTCAGAGACCTGGGTGAGATCATCCAACTTGGATGTGACATCGTTGTAGAGCTGCTCTGAAGTATTGTCGAGAAACATTCCGTCTGGATTGCGTTTGGTACGCACAAGAATATCAAGCAAATCCAGGACAGACTCACCGGTCAACTCACACTGAAAAATTAGAATAAAAATAAACCATGTTCTATAAAAAAAAAATTAAAGCTCAACCATTAAAAACTTTACTTGCTTCCGAGCAAGGGCTTTGAACAATGTCTGCCCAGAATGATGCGTAGAAGCTTTTTTACCGGGGGGGACTCCGGATAAACGTGAAGACGAAGCTTTGTTGCTCTTTGATTCCGTCGAGGGCATCTCCCAATGAGCGACCAACCCCTTCCAGGCATCAGGATCAAGCCAAGTGGGCCCGGGTTACCCAGCCTTCCACTTTTGCTTCCACCGACTCATCTGACGTCTCATCTGGGCCCCAAGCTTCTGCCTAAACTCCAACTCCACCAATGGAGTATCAACATTTTCCCAATGGTAATGTTGCTGTAAGAAAACAAAATAAAAATGTCAAACAAACACTAGAAAACTAAAATAAAAGAATAATAAAAAAAAAAATTAACACTTACAACAAAAGTTTTGAACCACCGCTTAATGGTAGTGTCAGCAGTGGAGCTTATATTAGGCGACGCCTCTTTAAGATCTCTTTCAAAGATAGATCTTACACTGGAAGCAACTTTGCCATCGTCATCAAACCTACAAAATATAATGTTTAGTAGAAAAACAAAATGTAACTAAATTAAAAATAATTAAAAAATATAAAATATTATATTACCATAATGTCCCAAAATGACGTTTCGGGTCAAGTTTTGGCAGACGGTCATGCCCGGGACTACCGAGAATCTCCAACATCATAATGTTATCGAGAATATCGGGAGCCGGATTGGCCGGTGGGACCTCATGCGGTGCATCTCGTAGGCGTGGAGGAGGAAGAGGAGACATCCGAGGAGAAGAAGTCGGGGTTCCACCTAGAGGATGTGTATCGGGAATATGCGACCCTGCGCCAGCGGACTGAGAGCTCGTACTTGTACATGGTCCAGGGGTGCGTGGTAACGAGACATTCGTCCTAGATAAATAGGCCGAATAGTGGTTCATACTCCATTGTCCTGACATCTTAAAAAGAAAAAACTCGTTTAAAAATATATCTAAAAATTAAACAAAAAAATCAAAAAGTTGAAAAAAAAAATTAAATCAGTTTCAAATAATATGTAAAACCCTAAAATAATCCAAAAATATTCTCAAAATTTTAACAATAAAAAAAATTCAAAAACTATCATAAAATTTCTAAAAATTCACAGAATTTATTAAAAAAACAATTTCATTAACTATTTGAAAACATTTATAAAATACATTTAAAAATTATATACTTTAAATTTTATTGAAAAGTATATAAAAATTAACAAAAAAAAGTATTCAAGCTTTATTAATTTCAAAACAATTTTATAAAATTCTTGTAATTTTTTAAAAAATTAAAATTCCTAAAAAAATCATAAATATTTACTAAACTTCATAGAAGTTCCTAAAACATTTTAAGAATTCAAATAATATTTAAATTTTTCTAAAATATAAAAATCCTTAATTACATAATCTAAAAATTAATCAAAATTCTATTCAACAACCAATAAACTAAACCATTGACATAAATCTAACATATTTTAAATTTTAAACAAATTTCACATAATTCTAAATTTATATTCTAAATCTCTAGATCACTAAACATCAAAACCCTAGATCTAATCAACTAACAAAAATCAAAAATCACCTAAATCCTATAAAAATTGTTTTTAAAAAAAAAATAAATCCTCACCTTGAGAAGTCCGCGGCAACGGTGGTGGCGAGAAGTCCGGCGGTGGCGAGAAGACCGGCGGTGGCGAGGAGTCCGCGGCGACGAGACGGCGGTGAGTAGCCGGCGGCGTGGAGATCTCGGCCGTGAGACTCGGCTGTGAGAGAGAGATAGAGAGTTAGAAAGGGAAAGGTCTCGAAAGAGATGAAGCAAAAGAGAGAGATCTTACCTTGAGGCGCCGAGAGAGAGAGAGTGAAGTTGAGGCGTGGGAGAGAGGAAGGCTCAGCAAGAGACAGAGATAGACTGAAACAGAGGGAGACTCTCGCCGGGGAGATGGGGAACAGAAAAATCGGCAAGGTTAAGGAGGAGTTTAGGGTTTTCGATCGGCGGCTGGAGAAGGGGAGAAAAATAAATTGGAGCATATATATCGCCCACTGCGACGGATTTGCAACGGATATAGGGTTACTGTTGCAAATCCGTCGCAAACATATTGATAACCGAGTTTACACGGAGTAGGCGAAGTGTAAACCGAGTTTTAATTATAATATAAGGTCCCAAATTAACATTGAAGGACGTTGCAACGGATTTGCGACCGAGAGACACAAAAAGCGGATTGGCGGTTCCGGTCGGATAGTATCATAGAATATATGTATAATGACTATAACATTGACCGAGAGATACAAAAAAAACACGAAATAAGGCTTTTTATATCATAACACACTAGATAGTAGCCTTTATACTTAACAACTTGTTAAGTTCTATACAAAACTCTAAGAGATTTCCGATATACTACTTATGATGGTGCTTTACAAAAGTTTTAAGACATTTATGTCAAATTGTAAGTTAGGGATATGAGTTCTGATACCGTAACAAGGTGTGCATCTCGCAAAAAACTTAATTACGATCCAAAACGATAGTACAAGGACTTTGCAACGGATTTGCGACGGATAGGCAAAATTGCAACGGATTTGCAACGGTCCGTCGCTCATCCGTTGCAAATTGCGACGTCTTTGCGACGGTTCGTCGCAAATCCGTTGCAACGTCCTTCAATGTTAATTTGGGACCTTGTTCTATATAAGCGGATTGGCTGTTCCGGTCGGATAGTATCGTAGAATATATGTATAATGACTATAACATTGACCGAGAGACACAAAAAGAACACGAAATAAGGTTTTTTATATCATAACACACTAGATAGTAGCCTTTATACTTAACAACTTGTTAAGTTCTATACAAAACTATAAGAGATTTCTGATATACTACTTAAGATGGTGCTTTACAAAAGTTTTAAGACATTTATGTCAGATTGTAAGTTAGGGATATGAGTTCTGATACCGTAACAAGGTGTGCATCTCGCGAAAAACTTACTTACGATCTAAAACGATAGTACAAGGACTTTGGAACGGATTTGCGACGGATAGGCAAAATTGCAACGGATTTGCAACGGTTCGTCGCTCATCCGTCGCAAATTGCGTTGCAATGTCCTCACGGTATCAAAACAAAAAAAACAAAATTAACATGCAAGGGGACTGCAACGGGTTTGCGATGGACTGTTTCAAATCCGTTGCAAATTTGCGACGGTTTCGCAACAGTCCATCGCTCATCCGTCGCAAGTTCGCATATTCCTCGCAAAGTCGTTGGAAAATCCTTTTAGTGTCTTTTCGAATTGTCAGTACGCCACTAGATGCCCATCTTTTCTTAAAAGGTTTGTAAAACACAATCATAGAATATTAAAAATATTTATCACTAATATATATAACATAAGAATTAGTTAGGTAAAAACTTATCATCGTGATTAAAATTTTGAATATTAAGAATTTAAATATGACAACCATAAAAAAAAAACTAATTAGATTCATTTTCTGAAACATAAGATTGTTCACTATTTTCCGAAGAATCTTCTTCGTCATCTGTCTCTTCAAATTCGTCTGATCCTAATACTTCGTCATCAGCCTCGTCAATTATGTCTTCAACTGCTCTATTACGAGGATCGATAAGGATGATATCTTCGGTTGATTCTTCAAGAATAGATATATCTACTAATCTTTCTTGTTGCAAAGCTACATCATCATCTTCCCTGATAAATACACCTCGAGGATTGATTTTTATTACAGATGACCAAGTCTCGCGTCGTTGCTTGATCCGTGGATAAGGAATGAAACACACCTGTTCTGCTTGCGAAGCTAGATTGAAAGGCTCAAACTTGGCATAATGTCTGTCAGAATTGACATCAGTGACGCCTAAGTTATGTGATCGTACCCCGTGACCAGGCGTTGGATCGTACCAATCACATTTAAATAAAATGCACTTCAGATTGAGGGCTCCGGGATATGTGACCTCTACAATATCTTGAAGGATACCATAAAATTCAGGAGTACTTGGGACATGAATTCCATAATTTGCGGTTGACCTCTTAGATCCATGTTTGTACGTGTGGAACGTGTATCCCCTTGTGAAGTACATTCGAGCAGTTGTGATTTTCGCTATTGGTTTATGGACGAGCTCGTGCAACCACACTGGTAAAGCCACATGCGAACCTCCCTCAGTGACCTACAAAAAAATTATTATTTCATAGTAAATGCAGCTGCACAAGTAATTAAATTTTACGGTATCATTATGCAGTGATCTATCTTACATATATCTTCAACCATCCTGCGAAATCACGGTTTTCATATTTCTCATACCCTTGATCTTGTAAACCGGGATATGCTTCTCGAATCTGATAATCGAATATACTGTTGCACAAGATTGTTCAAATTAATTAATAAGTAAAGTAATAATTAATCGCATATTAAATGAAACTATTGGGATCGAAATAAATACCTCTCATATTTCTGGACCTCGTCACAATTGCACAATATATAGCCATATAGGTGTGAGCCGCATGATAATGTTCGTGGTCATACCACCTCTGTTCTTTCAGTTTGCCAACTAGCCTCTCTACTTGTGAAAATATATCTGGGACGGGTTGTAGATAGGTTGGTGCAACTCCACCATCGTCGTACCGGCGAGGCGCGGTCTTCTTG
>OVBB01001356.1:0-14600 GCA_900406415.1 Isatis lusitanica | reverse complement strand
CACCATACTTAACGGCGATATCCTCGGAAAAGATAGAGATGCGCTGCATCAATTTTGGACCGTGGGAATATGAGGGTACGTCATCTAGGTGCAGTAATAGAATGGTTACAGGATCAAAGAGTGCTTATAATTCTTGATGGTGTAGACGATCTAGAGAAACTAGATGTATTGGCTAAAGAACCTTCTTGGTTTGGTCCTGGAAGTAGGATCATTGTTACCACTGAAGATAAAAAGATTTCGAAGGCACACGAGATCGATGATATCTACAATGTGGATTTTCCATCAGAGAAAGAAGCTCTTGAGATCTTATGTTTATCAGCTTTCAAGGAAACCTTCGTACGAGATAGTTTTGAAGAGCTTGCAAATAGAGTAGCAGGGTTTTGCAGTAATCTTCCATTAGGCCTTGCTGTTGTGGGTTCGTCTTTGCGATGGGAGAGCAAGAACGAGTGGGAACTTCAATTATCTAAGATCGAAACTAGTCTCGATAGAAAAATAGATGATGTGTTAAGAGTGGGGTATGACAGATTGTCGAAGAAAGATCAATCTCTGTTTCTCCACATTGCATGCTTCTTTTTCTTCCACGAGGATGCTGATCATTTGACAACCATGCTCGCTGACAGAAACTTGGTGGATGTTGGAAATGGGTTGAAGACCTTAACTTATAAGTCTCTAGTGCATATTTATAGAGATATAATGATGCACTCTCTACTACAAAAATTGGGTAGACAGATAGTTGTCGAACAGTCTGACGAGCCCGGAAAACGTCAGTTTTTAGTAGACCCCAAAGAGATTCGTGATGTACTGGCGGATGAAACAGTAAGTACTTACGATTATAATCAATCCATAGAAATTGCCTATATATTTATCTATTTTTCTGATAACAATTTAATCAATCTTCTCTTTTGTATTTTATGGTAGGGTACTGGATCTCTCATAGGTATAAAATCTGATATGACTAATATGGGCGACCTCTGTATAAGTAAGCGAGCCTTTGAAGGAATGCACAATCTCCAGTTCTTACAAATTTACACACAAGTGGGTATGGAAGACGGAAATGTTAGCTCCATACACATACAAAAGGACTTGGAATATCTACCTCGTCTAAGGTTACTAGATTGGCATTCATATCCGGGAAAACGTCTTCCTGCGACATTTCAGCTGGAACGTCTCGTCGAACTCCATTTGTCAGCAAGCAATCTCGAGAAGCTCTGGGATGGAATCCAGGTTTGTATTTGATATTCTTTAAGATATATTTATAATGATTTAACCTAAACAAGATATTTAACCTTTGTTGTGTTTAATCTGCAGCACCTTGCAAGTCTCAAGAAGATAAATTTGGACTTCTCCTACAGGTTGAAAGAAATCCCAGATCTTTCGAATGCTACTAATCTCAAGACGCTGTCACTTTCGTCTTGCTAAGTTTGGTGGAGCTTCCTACTCTACTAAGAATCTACACAAACTGGAAAAGTTGAACATGAGTAGCTGCAAAAAGCTACGAGTTATTCCCACCAACATCGAGTTAGCATCTCTTGAGGAAGTCGACATGAATTATTGCTTGCACCTGGAATTTTTTCCAGATATCTCGAGTAACATCAAGACTCTCAGTGCAAGAGACACAAAGATAAAAGATAGGCAGCAAAAGCCTTGAGAGGTTAACACATGTCCCGGCAAGTGTTACTTCGCTTGACCTAATCAACAGTGATATAAAGAGGATTCCAGATTGCATCACAGGTCTCACGAATCTAGTGGATCTCATCGTCGAGAACTGCACAAAGCTCGGGTCAATTTCGGCTCTTCCCCCTTCGCTCAAGTCTCTAAATGCAAACAATTGTGTGTCACTCAAGACAGTACATTTCTCTTTCCACAGCCCAATCAATGTACTCACCGTACAATTTCGTTTTACCGCCTAAACCGTAAAATTGTGTTTTCTCGCAAAAGCTGTAAAACTATTTTTTCACGCCAAAATCGTAAAATTATTTTTCCCGCCAAAACCGTAAAATTGCGTTTTTCCGCTAAAAATGTAAAATTGCGTTTTCCCGCCAAAACAAAAAAATTTCGTTTTCCCGCCAAAACAGTAAAATTTTGTTTTCCCACCAAAACCGTAAAATTGCGTTTTCCCGCCAAAAACGTAAAATCGTGTTTTCCCGCCAAAAACGTAAAATTACGTTTTCCCGCCAAAACCGTAAAGTTATGTTTTCCCGCCAAAATCGTAAATTTGCGTTTTTCCGTCAAAACCGTAAAATTGTGTTTTCCCGCCAAATCCGTAAAATTGCCTTTTCCTGCCAAAGTCGTACAATTTTGTTATCCCGCCAAAATCGTAAAATTATATTTTCCCGCCAATACCGTAAATTTTCATTTTTTCGTAAAATTTTTGTTTTCCAACAAAAATTGCAACAATTTTTTTTTTTATCAAAACAATGTGATTTTCTCTTAGGTATTTTTTTTTTCTTCAATTTCTTAAAAATTGATTTTTCTAATTTTTTCTTATGAAAATGATCAAACCCTAGCTTTTTAAGATGTTTGGGCAGCCCAATGTCCATATGGTCTTTGCCCATTTGGACAATGGGCGAATTGGTCTTAAGCCCATTTGGACAATGTTTTATTTGGGCGTATCCATGACCCGTCCATAATGATTTGGACTGGGCCTGCCCACGGTCCGCCCGACCAATTGCCAGCTATATACTCACGTTCTACAACTGTCTGGAACTTGGTGAAGAAACAAGAAGACGAACCATACAACAATCGGTTCACGAGTATATATGCTTACCAGCTAAAGAAGTCCCTGCAGAGTTCACTCACAAAGCCAGGAAAGTCCATAACCATCCCTCTGGCTCCGGGGTGGGAGGAGACTTTCTCTACTTCCTCAAGATTTAAGGCTTGCTTTCTGCTTTCACCAATTAAAGCCCGATTTGTTACTATAAGTTGTGGTCTAAGAAGCAGAGTAGGTGTCAAAGCTTACAACTTTGTCAGTTCTGTACAGCTTTCCGAGCTGCCTCCTCTATCGGAACATCTGTTTATATTTAGTGGTGACTTGTTTCGTCAACGAAACAGATTCCGTGAAGGGGATGTGGCTTCGAGCGAACTTGCATTTGAGTTCAGCTGCTGGTACAACGATGACAAGATTATCGAGTGTGGTGTACGAATCTTGACGGAGAAAGCTGAGGGTAGCAGTAGCAACGGCGAAGTGGACTACTTTAATACTGAGAGTAGCAGCAGCGAAGTGGAAAACTTTGAAACTGAGAGTAACAGCAGCGACGTGGACTACTATGAAACTGGATGCAACTGCAACAACCACACGGATAGAGATAAAAACTGTGTCGCTGAAGGTTTTATGGTGTCTCATGTTGAAAATATCAAAACCAGTAAACATACAAGTTCTTGGAGTTGGCTTGAGAAGCTTGGTCTGAAGAAGAAGATGAATAAGACAGAACAGACTTCGTGTGGAATCTCATTAGACCAGAGTTTGAGGATCCAGTGATGATAAGAAGTACCCAGTTCTTAGCTCCATTACAATGTTCATAAAGAAAGAGATGGAGATGGAGATGGAGATTATGAGCCTGAAGCTGCTCTCCTCTCTGAAGATGAAAACATCAAATGTTGTTGGATTTGGTTTGGAGAGATTAATCTGGGGTCGAAAGAAGAAGATAAAGCTCTGCGTCTTAGGTCGTAGAATTTGGTCAGGAGAAGACGACAAGAGCTCCACTGCATTACTAGGGGTACTTATTATCTCGTGTTTATATTTCATTAACCAAACTTCTAGATCGTAGATATTACTAGTCTGTTACTGTCTTACTGGTTATATATATGAAAATATTTATGCATTTCTTTGGCAAAGCTTTGATGGATTCTGGACACTAGCCATAATGAGATTGAGGTTGTTCCCGATTGTTTCACGCGTGTTCCCTCATTTAACTTTGCTTAGGTCTCCCTGTGAACGAGCATAAGTATTTAGCATTCACTATCGATCAGTTTCCTTAAGCTCTGTTGTTGGCTTGGTTGTTGATGATGTGTGTATCTGCAGGAGATGGCTTTGTAGTCAATCGTAATTCTGTTTCTATTGGCCTTAATTAAATCTTTAAGTCTTACGAGAAAGTATTAGTTGTCTTGTGATCCTGAATCTAGGGATCTTTGGTACGGAGAATAAGAAGAAGAAGACAGAAGATACCTTATCATTGGAGAATAGGAGTCTTGAATGTAGGAGAGAAGAAGTGGTATCTAGAACTAACAAAGAGTTATAGTTGGGGGAATTCAACATCCGCGTAACAAATTTGTATGAGTCTTGTGTTCTTATTAGTGTTTTTATAAAGTAGTTTCCTTCAATGTAGAGAAAGCTCACAATGACTTTGTGTGAAACATTGTTTGTACTTTTTCCTTTAAAATGTCTCTTTTTCTTTATGATGACTTCGGGGAAACATGCTTCGTGTTATAATAAACAACGAAGCCTGTTTTCATCTCCATAGAGGTAGTTTATTTATAACCCATTTTGATACTTTCTTCACTCTCTCTCTGTCTTTTACATAATCTCTCATGTCTTCTTCTTCTTTGTCTTGGGCTCAGACTAAAAGATACCATGTCTTTCCCAGCTTCCACGGCCCAGATGTGCGCAGAGGATTTCTCAGTCACTTACACCACCACTTTGAAAGCAAAGGGATCACGACCTTTAAAGACCAGGAGATCAAGAGAGGCCAGACGATCGGACCTGAGCTGGTGAAAGCCATTAGAGAATCCAGACTCTCCATCGTTCTGCTCTCCAAGAACTACGCTTCTTCGGGATGGTGTTTAGATGAACTTGTTGAAATCTTGAAGTGCAGAGAAGATCCTGGTCAGTTAGTGATGACGATTTTTTCAGGTGTTGATCTGTCTGATGAGGAAACAGAAGGGAGAGTTCGGAAGCGCATTCGAGAAAACTTCTGAAGGCAAAACAGAGGAAGTGAAGCAGATATGGATCGAAGCTTCGGAATATGTAGCAACCATAGCTGGAGAACACACTCTTAACTGGTTTGTTTCGTCTTACAAGACTCATTATTTTAGCATGATTTTGTCGTTCTTATTCAATGGTGAAGTTTGTATGATTTTAAGACTCACCAATAAGATATTGGTTTTGTTTTGTTAGGACTGATGAAGCTAGGATGGTCGAAAAGTTTGCCACTGATCGAACAAACTGAATGTTACGCTGTCAAGGGATTTCGACGACATGGTGGAACTGCAAACTCACTTGAGAAAAGTGAGCACTCTGTTATGCATCGAGTGTGATGAAGTGAAGATGATTGGGATTTGGGGTCCTGCAGGAATTGGTAAGTCCACCATTGCTAGAGCTTTATTCAATCACCTTTCAAGCGATTTTCAACTTAGATGCTTTATGGGGAACCTCAAGGGAAGTTATATTAAGAGCATAATGGGTGTTGATGACTATGAATCCAAGTTGTGTTTGCAAAACCAGCTTCTGTCTAAGGTTTTGTACCACATGGATATAAGGGTACATCATTTAGGTGCCATAAAAGAATGGCTACAAGACCAAAGAGTGCTTATCATTCTTGATGATGTAGATGATCTGGAGAAAATAGAGGTTTTGGTCAAAAAACTTTCTTGGTTCAGTCCTGGAAGTAGGATTATTGTTACTACAGAAGATAAGAAGATTTTAAAGGCACATGGGATTCAAGATATCTACCATGTGGATTTTCAATCGAATCAAGAAGCTCTTGAGATCTTATGTCTATCTGTGTTCAAACAAAGTTCTGTACAAGATGGTTTTAAAGAGGTTGCAAATAGAGTAGCATACCTTTGCGGAAATCTTCTGTTGGGCTTTTGTGCTGTGGGTTCATCTTTGGGTGGAAAGAGCAAGGAGGAGTGGGAGCTTCACTTATCTAGGATCAAATGTAGTCTTGATAGGAAAATTGAGGACGTATTAAGAGTGGGGTATGACAGATTGTCCAAGAAAGATCAATCTCTGTTTCTCCACATTGCATGCTTCTTCAACAATAGTGTGGTTCATGATGTGACAAGCTTGCTCGCCGACAGTAATTTGGATGTCGAAAATGGATTAAAGACCCTAGCCACAAAATCTCTCGTGGAGATATTTAATGCTCGAGGCCCAAGGATGCACTCGTTAAAGATGCATTGTCTAGTAGAACAATTAGGCAGACAAGTAGTTCATGAACAGTCAGATGAACCTGGCAAACGTCAGTTTTTAGCAGACGCTGATGAGATTAGTGAAGTCCTAGCAAATGAAACAGTAAGTCCATACCTTTTCTCTCTATACATCTTTCCCATTGATCTGGTGATATAAAACAGTATTCTTTTGGAACGTTTGTTAGGGCACTGGGTCGCTCATAAGCATATCACTGGATATGTACAAGATGAACAAGTTCTATATAAACCGGAGAGCCTTTGAAGGAATGCGTAACCTTAGATTCTTAAGAATCGGTTGGTATTATGGTAATGATGTACGATTGGTATTATCAGAAGAGATGGAATATCTACCTCGTCTAAGGTTACTAGATTGGTATTCATACCCGTGGAAACGTCTTCCTCCCAAATTTCAGCCTGAGCGTCTCGTAGAACTCCGTATGCGAGATAGCAATCTTAAAAAGCTCTGGAGAGGAATCTAGGTTGGTTTTATGTTATTTACAAAATCTCGGAATGATACTTTTCTCTCCCTCATTTATTGTGTGTTGACACATGTAGCCCCTCGCAAATCTCAAGTTGAAAGAGATCCCAAATCTTTTGGAGGCTACTAACCTCGAGACATTGAAACTTGAGGAATGCACAAGTTTGGTGGAGTTTCCCTCCTCTATTAAAAATCTACACAAACTGAAATGGTTGGAGATGAGGGGCTACATAAAGCTACAAGTTATTCCCACCAACATCAACTTAGCATCTCTTCGGTATGTCAACATGAGCGATAGCTCGCGATTGACAACATTTCCAGATATTTCTAGGACCGTCGGGTGTGTTTGTGTAGGCAACACAAAGATACATGATACTCCTGCATCCGTTGTTGGACGTTCGCTTTCTATAGGCAGCAGAAGCCTCAAGAGATTAACACATGTCCCGAGATGTATATGGTCATTAGACCTAAGCAACAATGATATAAAGAGGATTCCAGATTGCATCACATCTCTCCCGCATCTAAGATGTTTTACATTACGAAACTGCAGAAAGCTGGTGTCACTGCCGAGTCTTCCGCCTTCGGTTTCAAGACTCTATGCAAGTAACTGTGGATCCCTCAAAAGCGTCTGTTTCTCGTTTAATAAACCGAATGCGTATACTGACGACTGCAAATGTGTTGAATCAAAGAAAGGCACGACAAGAGTATCTTCCTCTTTCAACGATCCTAACAGAGAAGTCAGCTTCCTCAACTGTATGTCACTGGATGAAGAAGCAAGAAGAGAAATCATACAAGGATGGGTTTACAGAGGTGTATGGTTGCCAGGTAAACAAGTCCCTGCAGAGTTCACTCACAGAGCCAAAGTAAACTCCATAACCACCATCTCTTCAGCGACTTTCTCTACGTCCTCAAGATTCAAGGCTTGCCTCCTGCTTTCATCAACCGAACAGGTCTTTTTAGCATTCCAATTGTTTGCCGTCTAAGAAGCAAAGGTGTTCTCATAAATAGAGTTACATGTTGGGATTTTTCTACTTGTCGTCCTCATCAACTCCTAACGGAGCACCTGTTAATTTTTTCTGGAAGCTTGTTTGGACATTACAGATGCCATGCGCCTACGAACGAGATTCAATTTGAATTCGAGGGAATCCATGGAAAGATTATTGAGTGTGGTCTCCAGATCATGGCAGAGGAAGGTGAGAGTAGTAGCCGCAAATGATGGAACAAACCAAGTCTCTAAAGCTTGGTTTGAGGAGGAAGAAGAAGACAGAGCCAAACTCTCGTGAAATCTCATGAGATTTTGTTATGTCTCAGTCAATTTCTGCAACTGAATCCAAAATATTCGTCTAGTTGAAACTTTGGTTCAAGTTTTTTAAAGATATGGATTACTTGTAAATGTGTTCATATCCCTAAAGATATGGATTACTTGGCCGATGAAACTTCCGATGAAGATAAAGATGTTCTTACAAACCGTTTTGGTGGAACCCAAAAGATGTGAATCTCTCTGGTTCGACCTAGATCTTCCTCTTAACTTGTATCCGATTTTCTCATGAGATTCTGATATATATATTAGCACTGAGCTCATTTCAGGGGCTTCTTCACGGGGTAAGCGGCGAGCTCTTTACAAAATAAAATTCAGAGTTGCGAACAAAGAATGCTATATAGGAGAAAAGAAGTGGTTCCATCAAGTGAACACTTGTCTCATCTTGAGCGTCTGAGTTTAAGGGATATCTACACCTAACCAACAATGGTTTAGCTACAGATGCAGAAGCAAGGAGGCTATTTATACAAGAACTTATGTTACAGGTGCGCATACCATTACCCGGTGAGCTTTCTTTCTCTGCATCCTCTAGTATTAAGGGCTTGCTCACCAACTGTATATCTACTTTTCTTTGACAGTTGAGATGGTTTTTTCTTCATTAAAATATTGATGCAACTGTCAATAAAAAAGACAGATAAGTAGACATTCTGATTTATCATTTGTTTTACTAAGTAAAGAGAGAAAGAGGAAAAAACCAAGTTAGTTGATTCTAAAAAGGCCACTGTCAATAAGACAGTTACGAGGAAGTTTTCTATTCAGTGCATATCATCCTATCAATTAGTATTCACATCACTTTGGAGTTTATCTTCTATTTAGTCTATATGCTTTTGCATTAGTTATGACACTTTCTCCTCCATTTTCTTTTTTGTATCATCATTGCAGACTCTCTGATCATACATTCATCAACTTATCATTACCCTTTTCACTCATGGATCCATCTTCTTCATCTTCTTCGTATCAGACTAGGAAATATCATGTCTTTTAAGCTTCCACGGCCCAGACGTCCGTAGAAAATTTCTGAGTCATTTGCATTATCAATTGCCAAACAAGGGAATCACGGTGTTTAAAGACAATGAGATTGAAAGAGGCCAGATGATCGGACCAGAACTCGAACAAGCAATAAGAGAATCGAGGATCTCGATCGTGGTGCTCTCAAAGAATTATGCTTCTTCTAGCTGGTGTTTAGATGAACTGGTGGAAATCTTGAAATGCCAAGAAGCTTGGGGGCAGACGGTGATGACTATTTTTTACGATGTTGATCCGTCACATGTTCGACAACAGAGCGGAGATTTCGGTACGACTTTTAAGAGAACTTGTAAACGGAAAACTGAGGAAGTGAAGCTGAGATGGAGACTAGCTTTGACTTATGTCGGAAACATAGCAGGTGTACGTTCTGTACATTGGTATATAGTTCTTTTCTTTTTCTTGGGTTCATTAATTTAGTATTCTTTTAGCTTTCTTAATCAATGCTTCAATGGCCTCTAATTTTAAACCCATCAACGTTATATTGTTTGCTTTTTGGAGCAACTGAATTCATCAATTTGGCATAGGAATAAACTTTTAAACCCACCAACGTGTTTTGTTTTTTTCAGGGATGATGAGGCTAAGATGATCCAGAAGATTGTCGCAGATGTTTCCAACAAACTGAATGTCACACTGTCAAGGGATTTTGACAGGATTGTGGGACTTGAAGCTCACTTGAGAAAACTGTACTCTTTGTTATGCCTAGAATGCGATGAAGTGAAGATGATTGAGATCTGGGGTCCTGCGGGAATTGGTAAGACAACCATTGCTAGAGCCTTATTCAGCCAACTCTCTAGCCGTTTTCCACTTAGATGTTTTATGGGGAACCTCAAGGGAAGTCATAGGACCATAATGGGTGTTGATGACTATCATTCCAAGTTTTCTTTACAAAGCCAACTTCTGTCCCAGATTTTGAGCCAACGTGATACGAGAGCACCTCATTTAGGTGCAATACAGGATCAGCTACATGGTCAAAGAGTGCTTATCATTCTTGATGGTGTAGACGACCTAGAGCAACTAGATTTATTGGCTAAAGAACCTTCATGGTTCGGTCCTGGGAGTAGGATCATTGTTACCACAGAAGATAAAAAGATTTTGAAGGCACATGGGATTACTGATATCTACAATGTGGATTTTCCGTCCGAAGAAGAAGCTTTTGAGATCTTATCCTTATCTGCTTTCAAACAAAGTTCTCCACCGGAAGGTTTTGAAGAGCTTGCACACAAACCAGCAGAGTTTTTCGGTAATCGTCCGTTGGGTCTTTGTGTTGTGGGTTCATCTTTGCGTGGAACGAGCAAGGAAGAGTGGGAATCTCAATCATGTGGGCTAGATACCACTCTGGATAGAAGAATTGAGGATGCATTGAGATTGGGATACGATAATTTGCGCAAGAAAGATCAAGATCTTTTTCTTCACATTGCATGCTTCTTCAATAATGAGGATGTTGGTCACATGACAACCCTACTTACAAACAGTAACTGGAATGTCAGAAATGGGTTGAAGACACTAGCTGCTAAATCTCTCGTGAAGGGATCTACCGATGGGCGGATAGTGATGCACAGTTTACTACAAGAATTGGGTAGACAGATAGTTCTTCAACAGTCTAACCAACCTGGGAGACGTCAGTTTTTAGTAGAGCCTCAAGAGATCTGTGATGTACTAGCAAATGAAACTGTAAGTTCTTACCATACTCTCTTGAGATATTGCTCAATAAACCTTGCATATTGTGACGACCATTTGAACTGTTTTTTTTTATTTTGGAATAATGTTTAGGGCACCGGATCTGTCATAGGTATATCATTTGATATGTCCAAGATCAGTGAGTTCTCTATAAGTAGGCGAGCCTTTGCAAAAATGCGTAATCTACAATTTTTAAGATTTCACACAAATAAGCGAGGCTTGCATCAAAATGTTAGCTTAGACGGCATGAAATATCTACCTCGTCTAAGGTTACTAGATTGGAGTTCATACCCGAGAAGAAGTCTTCCTCCAAGATTTCGACATGAGTGTCTCATTGAGCTCTGTATGCAATTCAGCAAGCTCGAGAAGCTCTGGGAAGGAGTCCAGGTTGGTATTTACTTATCCCTATACGTTTCTAATGATTAATCAGCTAATAAATATAATGTATTTAATTTCTTGTGTAGCCTGTTGTAAATCTCAAGAAGATAGATTTGAGCTATTCCTTCAAGTTGAAAGAAATCCCAGATCTTTCGGAAGCTTCTAATCTCGAGATACTGAGACTTGTGTTCTGCAAAAGTTTGCTGGAGCTTCCCTCCTCTATTAAGAATCTACACAAACTGAAATTGTTGACGATGAAGGATTGCCAAAAGCTACAAGATATTCCTACCAACATCAACTTAGCCTCTCTTAAAGAAGTCAATATAAGTAATTGCTCAAGCTTGGAAAGTTTTCCAGATATATTCTAGGAACATCAAGCATCTCGATGTACGAAATACAAAGATTAGTGAAGTTTCTCCATCAATTGACGAGCACTGGTCTAGTCTTACATGGCTCCATATAGGCAGCAGAAACTTCGAGACATTAAGTTATGTCCCGGAAAGTATAAGGAAGCTAGACATAAGAAACAGTAGTATAACGAAGCTTCCAGATTCCATCATTGGTCTTCCTAGGCTACAAAGTCTTATCATCCAGAACTGTAGGGAGCTCGTGTCACTGCAGGGTCTTCCCCGTTCGCTTTGGTGCCTGGATGCAACTGATTGTAGATCACTCACGAACGTAGTTGAGTCTTTTAGCAATTCGTGTGCAAGTCTTAACTACCGCAAGTGTGTGAAGTTGGATGAAGAAGCACGGAGAAGAATCATACAACAATGGCATTACAATTATGTATACATATCGGATAAACAAATCCCTATTGACTTCACTCATAAAGCTACGGGAAACTCCGTAGCCATCCCTATGGGTTTGGATTGTGAGGGAGCTTTCTTAGCATCCTCAAGATTCAAGGCTTGCCTTCTGCTTTCTCCAGTTAAGGGATATCCACTTTTTGATATAACTTGTCGTCTAAGAAGCAGAGAAGGTCTCCGCCTAAACGAAGTTGAGTACTGGATCTCAGGGCTGTCTCCTCAGTTTCTGACGGAACATCTGCTCATCTTTTGTGGGGACTTTTTTCAAACAGACAAATGCCATGAATTGGATGTCACTACAAGTGAGATTCTGTTTGAATTCAGCTGCAGAGGAAACGATGACAAGATTCTTGAGTGCGGTGTACCGATCTTGAGTGAGGAAGCGGAGAGTAGTAGCAGCGAAGTCATGTACTGCTACGAAATTGGAGGTAACAGCAACCACAACACAGATGGAGACTATGAAGCAGACACTTAATAAAGTCTCTCAAGTTGAAAACATCAAAAGAAGTAAACATACAAGTCGCTGGAGTTGGCTTAGGAATCCTCTGGTCTCGGGAAGAAAGAGATGAATATGGACAGAGCAGGGTTCTCGTGGAATGTCATGAGACCAGACCAGTGTCGATACATTACCATCTTCATGAGGTACTATCTCAAAAATATATAAATAAAACAGATGGAGATGGAGAGTATGAGCCTGAAGCTGTTCAGTTTCTTAAAAATGAAAACATCACAGCTTTTGGATTTGGCTTGGGGAAGTTTGAGGGTGTTATTGGTTTGAGTATTTTAATGAATTCAGAAATCTAAGTCAAATCCTATGTTATTCGTTTTATGATTTTAAAATCCATATTCAAATTCTATGTTATTGGTTTAATGATTTCAAAATCCATATTCAAATCTAGTGTTATTAGTTCTATGATTTTAAATTAGATTTTAGAATAAGTGTTGTTCAATAGTAAAGATTTGTTCATAGATTTGATTTAGAATTAAAATTTGGTGGATTTATAAATACTTTTTAGATCAAAATACAAAGGCGCAAATATTGAGTCAACCCTTATTATTTTGGTTTGATTTGTATTATTATTTTTTTCAAGTTAAAACACAACCCACAACCCACCATTTGTAAAGCCAAACACCAATCATGAACGCTTTCTTGCGCCTTAAGCAACAAGTCATATACTCGCGCCGTACCACACCATATTCTTTGCTTTCGATTGCAGACTTCGAATGTAGATGTGACAAAGGAAGGGAAGGAAGAGGATGATGGGGAATTCACAAAAGTTGAGAAGGAAGCTTTTTGATGGATTATTATACATGTTCAGCGGCGATCGTGTTCGCCGTCGGAGCATTTACGACCAAACAACCAAACTCCGTCGCTGCACTCAGATCCACGACCCCAACGCCGGTGCGTCCAACAACCTTCAACCGTCCTGAGACGATTCGAAAACCTCGCGTCCAACTTTCGTCCCACTCCATATGGTCAACGCGTCACAGAGCGAGATCTTCGTGTTCAACTCCTCCAACGTTAGATTGTAGAACAAAAGCGAGTTTCAATTGAAAAAAGCTCGAGTGGTTCACAAACAGAATATATTCATTTATTGGATGGAGGAGATGATGCTCTACGGATAAGAGTACCAAAAAATGATAAAATAAAATCTAATTTTATTAGGCCAATTTTTATTATAAAAATCCTATAATCAAATTGCAACAACTCATAAAATAAAGTCGAACAATAGATCATAAAAATAATTAAAAACCCAACATAAAAAATAATAACTAAATTCAATATACCATTACAAATTTAGATCAACAATTGCAGCAAACATGTGGAAGGATTCTATATGTTACTATTATAATATATAATATATACAATATTTGGTTTTTAAAATTTTAAATTTTAATTATGCCAAAATTATTGTAAATCCATCTAGTGAATTTACAAAAATCTGTTTATTTGACTTTCAAATCCATTTTATGTATTTTAAAATAGGGCAATTCTCAAAAATACCACACTTTTATGTTTTTGTGACAAAAATACCATACCAAGGTGAAAATGACAAAAATGACATTGTTTTTAAGAGAAAAATACTATTATACATTTATTTTCATATGTTTCTTCCCAATTCCTTAAACATAAACCCTAAAACCCAAAATCTAAACCCTAATTAATGACTTTTGAACCCAAATTTATTAATTTAATTATCTTTAAACCATTAAATAAATGTTATTTTTGTCATTTTTACTTTGGTGTGGTATTTTTGTCACAAAAACATGAAAGTGTGGTATTTGAGGGTATTTCTCTTTAAAATCTATTATTAAAAATTTCTAAATCCACCAAATCCATGAATTTATCTAAAATTTTCCAAATCCAACAAATCCATTCAAATACTAGAACCAATAACCCCCAATCTGAGGAAAAGAAAGTTATAACTATCTTTGGTTCAGCTACATTGTATGGCTTATATGGACATTTTGTTGCGTCTCTGCCGATTTTATTCACTAGATTACTTTATCCTTTTATGCTTGTCCTAATTATTGTGGTAATATACTGTCGTGTGTTGGTGAATAATTGACAAAGACTTGTATTGCTAGCTAATTCGCTACATTTCTGTTTTGTTAAAAGCTTTGGTTTAAGATGTGTGGATAACAACAATCATCAAGGTTGGTATAGTTGGTATAACTATCCTATTTCTTTCACGATTAGGATAGTTATGCGGCTGATAAGAATATATTTTTTTTTATGCAACTGTCAAAAATACAGATATTTATATTAGTGTCGGTAATATTAAAA
>OVBB01001355.1:435-14603 GCA_900406415.1 Isatis lusitanica | reverse complement strand
ATTGATCAGAACAAAACTTTAAAGCAATCACATTCAAAAATAAATTGATGTTTCGGATGGGAAACGATATATTATAACAACAACATAAACAGAGAATTCCACCAAAGAACTTTAAAAAAAAAACACTTATTGACTTAATCAAATTCAGATTGAGGGGAACAATCAGAAGAATAAACGCACCAAAAAAGAAAAAAAAAGCAGAGGTAGAAACAAAGCCAGAGTAAAGCTTACCGAAATTGATAAGCTTTAGTTTGTGGCGAGAGAGAAAGAGTTTTGGAAAATATAATATATATGAAAATCGGGAAGATCCTGGTAGGATTACACGATTCCACCAAAAAAATTAAAAACGAAACTTAATGACTTAATTAAGTCTAGAAACTGAGAGGAACGATGGAAGAAGAGACGCACCAAAAAAGAAGCAGAGGTAGAAACAAAGCCGTAAAGCTTACCATAGAGAAAATTGCTGTTTCGTTCCCGGCGAGAGAAAGGGAAAGAGGGTTTTAGTAAATATAATATAGAAATATAAAATTGCTTTTTCGTTTCCTTTTTCTTTTTCTTTTTTTTTTTCTTTTTTTCTTTTTTTTTTCTTTTTCTGATAGATAATATCTAACTGAATTGATAAATTAGATTTTAGATTTTTTCCTTTTTCAGGTTATGGTTTTACGATTTGATCGGAATGATCAATTATCTGTGGATTTGATCATGTGTGACTGAGAAACACTCATTTGTGGTGTTCTACTGAGGAAAAGAAGAAGAGCAGAAAATTATACCAAAACGTAAAAAAGTGCAAGCAGCTGTGTGTTCTCTGACTCTTAACAAAATCCGCTTTTCACATTATCTGCTTCACACACTGTTATATATTTTGTACAAATTATGATAATATTAGATTTTGTACAAAACAAGTCACCATTATATATTTAGATCTTTTTGTATTTGAATTAATAATTATGATAATATTAAATTGTTATAAACATTAGGATTTTTTTATTCAAATTCTTAATGATTTTTTGTTAGTTTCAAAAATAGTTAGGATTTTCCTTTATTATGTAGATTATCTCTTTTTTATAGTATGTGGTAACAACCTTAAAATACTGTTACGGAATATTTTTTTTTTTGAATGACATGTTCTTCTGCGTATATATCTAATTTAAAATTTTAACTATTAAATGACTAACATTAACTTTATTCTTGGCGTGTTTAATAAATTTTCAAATACTGTTGACCTAAACTTTCCTACTTTGTTGTTTTCTTTCTCTCAATGTATATATAATTCATTTATTTAGTAATCTTATTTTAGTTGACAATTCCAACAGCGACTTTCAACAAATTAAGTATATAAATCGGTTGATTCAGAATACACCATTTTAGGAGGGAAATCGTTCACGTTCATGTGGAGAGGCGGTAAACACCTCCAGGTTTTGTTATTTATAGGTTCTTTTTGTAAAACTTATGGTAGCCAATTTTGTATTAGTATCAGTATGTCTCTTAAGAAAACTTTAATGAGTGATATCTTCTTTTAGATGTAACAAACAAAGCAAAAAGGTACGATAGGATACATTATTTCTTTGTTCAAAAGAAAGCAAAAAAACAAAGGACAATGGAGATATTACTTAACAAAATACATATGGATGGGTCCAGTTGGGTGGTTGGTGAAAATGCATCTGAAAGGTATAGAGACAGGAAAGTTATCGATCCACTGCGGACAAACTCAGAGTGGGTGTAGCGGTCAATTGATCCGACGGCAGATAGTGATTCCATCACCCACAGGGAGCATGCAGATCTCGATCCGAGGGTCAGCAGCGAGAGCCTTGTTGAGCTCAAGAACAAAGTCTCTGTAGTAACGAACGTACTTCCTCATTGGTGCATCAGGAGCAGCGACGACAGAACCGTTCCACAGAGTGTTGTCGTAGCCGATCACACCTCCAACTTTGACAAGATCAATCAAACGTTTATGGTAGTTGATGTAGTTGTCCTTGTCAGCATCGACGAATATAAAGTCATATGTTCCATGGTTCTTCTCCTGCACCCAACCACACACGATAAGTTACTCCCTCAAAAAATCATCAAAAATACTTTTTTCAATGGAAATGTGTTTATGCTTTATACAGAAAATCCCATCAACCTGATTAAGTACTTAGGCCAATAAGGTGATATATTTCCCTAATCTTATTTATTATCTGATTTTTGTTTGTCTTTTTTTGTTCACGTTATCTTCAGTGGAATGAAATCAGAAGAAGAAAGCTTACGTCAGCAACGAGTTGATCAAGAACAGGAAGAGCAGGGCCTTCCCTGAAATCGATCTTGTGAGCAACGCCAGCTTTCTCGATGATCGGCAAACCCAATTCGTAGTTCTCTCTGTTAACGTCCATGGCCAGAATCTGAGGATAAAAGGAGGAAACTTTGAGTTCCATTTTCGCTAGATCATTCATATATAATAAAGGGATACACAGAAACAGAGGAAGAAGGTGTTTTTTGTTACTTTGCCGTCTTCGGGGAGAGCAAGAGCGGTGGCGAGGAGAGAGTAGCCAGTGTAAACGCCGATCTCCATTGTGTTCTTGGCGTTAACCAGCTTGATGAGCATGTTCAGAAACTGCCCTTCATCTGCTGATGTTGTCATTATGTTCCTGTTTTTATTTTCCAATTGAATTTCAGTTCGATTTTGGTAGGGANTGATGTTGTCATTATGTTCCTGTTTTTATTTTCCAATTGAATTTCAGTTCGAATTCGGTAGAAGAAAAAAAAACACAAATATTGAAATGAAGGGATTGGGGGAAACAAACCAAGGGTGTTTTGCTGTCACTTCCCTAAGTTCCTTCATTGATTCTGGTTCTCTTGGATACACACTTGTCTCCAGAATATACTGCATGTGTAGGTTACATCAGATTTTTGAGCTGAATCAAAACCAACAATTTTGAAGTGAAACCGACCTGGTAGAGATCGTCGCTCTGTAAGAGACTCTTGTGACCGACTTCTTGGTGTCGGAGATTCTGAGATTGCTTATCTTCTCCATTAGTAGATGTCTTCGTTGCCTCTGTTGTTGTCGTCGCCATTTCTCTTTTTGTATTTTGTTTTCCCTTTCTTTTGCTGAGAGATTGACGATTGTGTTTTTGGTGATTCACACAGATGGCATTAGAGGTGTATATATAAAGGAAGGAGGAGATGAGACCGGTTCGAACCGGGTTAGTTATATCCGGTAATTGTGATTAAGAGAGGAAAAAAATCCGGTCCGGGGTTGGTGAAACTCTCCTAACACGCAATTGGTTGGTCGCTGTCCTAATATGGGTCCCATCCACTGTGGGGTGCACTTGGGGTGATAACGCCTCGGGCAATCAAATAAATTTCCCGATTATTGGAACCAACTCAGTGAAGTGGTTTTCTTTATTTTTTTCAATAAAGTATTGNGATGAGACCGGTTCGAACCGGGTTAGTTATATCCGGTAATTGTGATTAAGAGAGGGAAAAAATCCGGTCCGGGGTTGGTGAAACTCTCCTAACACGCAATTGGTTGGTCGCTGTCCTAAAATGGGTCCCATCCACTGTGGGGTGCACTTGGGGTGATAACGCCTCGGGGAATCAAATAAATTTCCCGATTATTGGAACCAACTCAGTGAAGTGGTTCTCTTTATTTTTTTCAATAAAGTATTGGGAAAGTATTTGTGTGGTGTGTTTGTAGACAAGTGCATACGTTTTTTTCCTTTGCATTTATGAGTTAGTTAATTTGCTACCAAATACTACTAGTATTTATTATGTCAGGATTTTCATTCTGTAAATGGACGATGATTATAATTTATACAATGTTCCAAGGGTGTGACGTGATGAGAAATTTATACTTGGTATAGACGTATAGATGAGACGTGTATTAAATTAGTTTAAAATTAAAAGGGGGGAGTTATATATGTTTCTGTATATAATAAATTTATAAAGAAAGAAGAAAAAGGAGGGACTTGGTGAGTATNGCATTTATGAGTTAGTTAATTTGCTACCAAATACTACTAGTATTTATTATGTTAGGATTTTCATTCTGTAAATGGACGATGATTATACAATGTTCCAAGGGTGTGACGTGATGAGAAATTTACACTAGGTATAGACGTATAGATGAGACGTGTATTAAATTAGTTTAAAATTAAAAGGGAGGATTTATATATGTTTCTGTATATAATAAATTTATAAAGAAAGAAGAAAAAGGAGGGACTTGGTGAGTATAGAAGAAGACCTACCCGAGGGAATAAAAAGGTTGATCCAACAACTCTCTTTGGTCTGTGTGGTAGGTGAACCTCTTCTTGGTGGAGGACCAGTTCCTTAGTAATCATCCTTCCTTTTCATTTAAGAAAAAAAGAAAAAATACTTTCAACATTACAACAAGCGAGACATTCGAATTGGCAGAAGCAATAACACTTTTGAATTGAAGCATTTGGTTTTGTGTAAAATTTACCAATTTCTCATTTTACGCTATATTACCTTTTCTAAAAAGAGGTGACAAAACAGAAGAAAACAAAAAATCCGAAACTTCATTGTGAGAAACTTCAAAATGACGTGTTGAGAGAGAGTTCTATCGAGTTCAGCTAAATTCCTTATTGCACATCATTGACGAGAACTCGGGCCATGGCCTGCTAACGTTGATAGTGCCATGCTTGAGCTCGGCCCACAAAAGCAGGATCGACGAAATGAGGCCGAACGACTTGGTACCACCGTATCACGAAAACTCTCACACGTGCTTCCGATAACTGTTGAACTCGTCGAAACCAACCTATGCTAATTTGCTATACAACTATACGAGGAAGGAGCTTTTTGATTTGAGGAGGGCACTTTTGAATTATCTCGGCGGCTAAACTATATAAGACAGCTAATCATTTCAATCATCTTGTACTCATTTTACTTTTTNTATTGCACATCATTGACGAGAACTCGGGCCATGGCCTGCTAACGTTGATAGTGCCATGCTTGAGCTCGGCCCACAAAAGCAGGATCGACGAAATGAGGCCGAACGACTTGGTACCACCGTATCACGAAAACTCTCACGTGCTTCCGATAACTGTTGAACTCGTCGAAACCAACCTATGCTAATTTGCTATACAACTATACGAGGACGGAGCTTTTTGATTTGAGGAGGGCACTTTTGAATTATCTCGGCGGCTAAACTATACAAGACAGCTAATCATTTCAATCATCTTGTACTCATTTTACTTCTTTTTTTTTTCATCTGATACATATATAAAAACATCTAACAAGGGTTTAGATACAAGATACGGGATCCACAACAATTTTAATAGCCCAAAAACAGAATACAAGTCAAGCCAATATGGGGCCACTAAACTGCATGAGAGCTACGTGTACAACTGTAATCTACCATACTCACGTCGTAACTCCATTTTAAAGAAAAAGAAAAACCTTTTTATAGTAATCAAAGTTATTAAACGGTCCAAATTCACCATTTATTACAAACCTTTTTATAGTAATCAAAGAGAAGTGAAAAAGATTAAAAACAAAAAAAAGCGAGTGAGTACTGAGTAGTAGTAGTGATAAATTACAAGTAGAAGGGCGTGTGATGAATGATCCATCATCTGTGGAAGCATCATGTNAGTCAAGCCAATATGGGGCCACTAAACTGCATGAGAGCTACGTGTACAACTGCATGTAATCTACCATACTCACGTCGTAACTCCATTTTAAAGAAAAAGAAAAACCTTTTTATAGTAATCAAACGGTCCAAATTCACCATTTATTACAAACCCAAAAAAGAGAAGTGAAAAAAATAAAAAACAAAAAAAAAACGAGTGAGTACTGATCAGTCAGTGAGTACGTAGTTAGTAGTAGTGATAAATTACAAGTAGAAGGGCGTGTGATGAATGATCCATCATCTGTGGAAGCATCATGTAGATTACATAGAAATCCATGGAGAAGAGAATAATGATAACTATCATTTCACTCAGTCATCTGAATTATTGGATAATGATAAAGCCATTGTTGTTTGTCTGTCTCCTACTGGAATCTCAGCTACCGTTTAAAGATTCTGTGGTTACAACAATGTTATGTTGATGATTTGAATTCCATTGCTCTCATCTTTATTTCGAAAAAGAAAAAATCAGGTATTTTTGGGTACTCGGCTCATGGTCATTGATTACTGAACAAATTAGTCAATTTTGTCAAAAAAAAAAAAATGAATTTACGTAAAATACACACCCGGTGGGGATCGAACCCACAATCNCCGTTTAAAGATTCTGTGGTTACAACAATGTTATGTTGATGATTTGAATTCCGTTGCTCTCATCTTTATTTCTAAAAAAAAAAAAATCAGGTATTTTTGGGTACTCGGCTCATGGTCATTGATTACTGAACAAATTAGTCAATTTTGTCAAAAAAAAAAAAATGAATTTACGTAAAATACACACCCGGTGGGGATCGAACCCACAATCGTCTGATTAGAAGTCAGACGCCTTATCCATTGGGCCACGGGTGCCTTCGTGTTTACTTAACCATATATCACTTTATTTAATTAAACATTGAGATCCGAACCAACTGTAAAGTTGAAACTAAACACAAAGGGTCAACGATCTGTATGCATCTTGTTTCTCCTTGGTCAGCTAGTTTTTGTAGCTAATATGAAAGTATGATTTTTCTCNCGTCTGATTAGAAGTCAGACGCCTTATCCATTGGGCCACGGGTGCCTTCGTGCTTACTTAACCATATATCACTTTATTTAATTAAACATTGAGATCCGAACCAAGCCGGCCGAGTGTAAAGTTGAAACTAAACACAAAGGGTCAACGATCTGTATGCACCTTGTTTCTCCACGGTCAGCTAGTTTCTGTAGCTAATATGAAAGTGTGATTTTTCTANGTATGATTTTTCTCATTTATGTGATCTTATTATTCGAAAGTGGAAATGGTTCAAAGTTGGTTTACATTCTAAAGACACCAAATCGAGTATCTTCTAAAGGACGGTTTGAAGCAGCAGAGAGACAAAGTCCCAAAACTTTTCTGGTATCAGATGGATCAATCACTCCATCATCCCAAAGCCTTGCCGTAGAAAAGTACGGATTTGCCTCTTTCTCATACGCATCCACAGTTTTCTTCTTGAACGTTTCTTCCTCTTCCTCTGTCCACTGCATATCACAAAAATCCATATCCACCTCTCATCGATGTTGAGAAGCAAGCAAGGTTCAATAATAATATGTTTGGAGAGTATGTTCTATTCAAATACCTTTATTCCTTGTCTCTTCTTGGTAGCCCTTTCGATCTGACTTAAAACACCTGCAGCCTGCAAAAGTAACCCCACCCAAGATGATCGGATTGTGGACCACATTTCGATTCTTTTAANCATCATCCCAAAGCCTTGCCGTAGAAAAGTACGGATTTGCCTCTTTCTCATATGCATCCACAGTTTTCTTCTTGAACGTTTCTTCCTCTTCCTCTGTCCACTGCATATCACAAAAATCCATATTCACCTCTCATTGATGTTGAGAAGCAAACAGGGTTCAATAATAATATGTTTGGAGAGTATGTTTTATTCAAATACCTTTATTCCTTGTCTCTTCTTGGTAGCCCTTTCGATCTGACTTAAAACACCTGCAGCCTGCAAAAGTAACCCCACACCAAGATGATCGGATTGTGGACCACATTCCGATTCTTTTAAACATTTCGGTTCGGTATGGTTTACCTGAGCGCCACCCATGATGCCAATTCTGGCGTTTGGCCAAATGAACATGAAATCCGGACTGTATGCACGGCCACACATCGCATAGTTTCCAGCACCGAAGCTTGCACCCGTTATAATTGTTATCTTTGGTACCTGAATTAAAGAGCCAAGCTTATATTCTGGCATTTACTAATCAAAAACACCTTTGCAGACTCTTTACGAGAATTGAAACATACCTTAGCACAAGATACTGCCATCACCATTTTCGCTCCAGATTTTGCAATTCCATTGGCCTCAGCTCTTGAACCCACCTGTAAATACGCAAAACAAAGGTTGCACACACAAAAAAGAAGAGCAAGTAAGATTGGATAGAGAAACTCTTTATGACATTCTTACATGTTTAAACACAACAAGTACACTTTAATTACCATAAAGCCTGTAATGTTCTGGAGGAAAACAAGAGGAATTTTACGTTGAGAACATAATTCGATGAAGTGAGCTCCTTTCAGTGCAGATTCGTTGAACAGTATGCCATTGTTCCCGATGATTCCTACCGTCTGACCATATATTCTAGCAAAACCCGTCACAAGCGTCTGCCAAAAAAAGAGTTCTAGTGAGAAGCCGTAATTTGGAAGAAAGGGTAAGTCTCAGAAGCTAATAAGGTTTTCTCACAGTGCCGTATTGTTTCTTGAACTCGTCAAATTCACTCCCATCAACAATCCGAGCAATAATAGACCGGACATCAAATTGCTGCTTGTGGTCTACCGGTGCAATGGACCGAAGCTCTTTTATGTCATAAAGCGGTTCCTTGTATTCAAGATTTTTGCTTCCAAATGTTCCTTCCATCCCTTGTTTTGCAGCCATGTGCAAATTCTTGACAATGTTTCTTCCAATAGCCAGTCCATGTAGTTCGTCTGCAAGACTAGAGCAATTAGTTTCTTTTTAACATGATTCTTGTTTATTAATATATTTTATAGGGATGTATATACCTTGCGCAAAATAGTCCGAGACACCAGACACATTACAGTGAACCGTGGCACCTCCTAAATCTTCAGCTGAGACTTCCTCTCCTGTGGCAGCCTGTTCAAATACTTTTCAGTTTAGCTTTCACATGCTCATTAAACTAATTAGGACAAGAAAGAGACTAGTCTGGGATAACAAACCTTCACAAGAGGGGGTCCTGCCAAAAATATGGTACCATTTCCTTTCACCATCACACTTTCATCAGCCATGGCAGGGATATAGGCACCACCGGCCGTGCAGGAGCCTAAAACAATGGCGATTTGTGGAATTCCTTCTGATGACATTACCGACTCGTTATAGAAAACCCTACCGAAGTTCTCTTTGTCAGGGAAAACCTCTGCCTGTTTTGGAAGGTAAGCACCACCACTATCAACGAGGTATATGCAAGGGAGTCTGCACCGAGCAGCAATCTCTTGTGCCCTGAGATGTTTCTTGATAGTTATGGGATAATAAGTCCCTCCTTTTACTGTAGGATCATTTGCCATGAACATACAAAGATGGCCATGGATTGGTCCTATCCCTGTGATTATGCCACCTGAAGGTAAAGGCTCCTCGTACAGTTCATGTCCTGCAAGCTTCAACCATATTCATATCCGGTAAGCAAAGACATCAAACAAGTTCTAATCAATGTCAAAGTTCTCCAGTTTTCTTTTGTTTTCCTAACCGATTACTCAGGAAACTATTACACAGAAGCCGCATTTTAAAAACATAAACCAGATAGAGCGTATTAACACAAATGCGATATCTGTTTCCAGCGCGAAGCAATTGATAAAGCTGTACATTTAGAAACCAAACTCAGACTATATTCTTGAAGAGAAAACATTCAACAACACTCTCCTGATATACTCTTCTCTCATGCAGCAAGCAGCATTAACCAGCAATCAGTACAAGATTCTCTCTGATGCAGCAGTAATGAGCAAGATGGCAAATGTAAACTGAATCCAAAAGTTGGATGAACAAAACAAAACCTGAGAGAGCTCCAAGAAGGAAGAACCCGGATCAAGAAGCCGATCGATCCTTTCTCTAGGCAAAAGCTTGTTTCTACTTCTGTTCCTCTTCACCGCCTCCTCTCCACCTCCAGCCAAAACCTAGAAAACTCCACCGAGAAACACTTATATATCATCATTATCTGCAAACGAAGCACATCAGTAGATAGATGGGGTTGATCAGTTACCTTTGTGATGTGGGAGCGTAGCTCCGATAAGATCCCTTCCATGGCGATCGAGTTGCTAGAAAAAGCTTCCGAATTTCTGTCGACTCCGTCCGGTAGAACGCCAACGCAGAAACCCCTTTGTAGTCTCCGGAAAATTCGAAAAGTATCGGGCCGAGAATCGGTTCCGGGTCGGGTCCGCCATTGATGAATACTAGTAAGCTCCTGGGAAGCTGAAACTGCCCTTCTCCCCAAAATTCTTAACATTTCGTCTTCTCACTGTCTCTCAAAACCGATTTCACTTGAGAAATATATACACACTGAAAGCTGACGTCTTCTGAGTACTTGATTGTCTGTAATTCATATCCATAATACAAATCACATACCCCCAAAGAATTTAAAAGAGATAAGANACCCTTGAGTAAAGCAAGAGCTCAATATAAAAATCATTTTCGTGTCACCTCAGTTGAGAGTCGTGTGGGATAAAAATCGTTTTTTTTTTAAGTTCCGACAAAATTTGGGGAAAAAATTGAATCTTTATCCAATCAAAACATGTAAAGCAAGAAGACAACAAGACATGATACGACGGTGTTTCGTTTCAATAGATAAGACGCTCTCCCTCTCAGTCTAGCTGCCGGATTCTCAGGCTGCTGCACTAACAATATTGTCAATGGGGTCTTTGGGCTTTTCTCTTTCATTGATAGCTTCGCTGAGTCCAGCTTTGACGGAGCCGAGGCTCATCTCTTCGATGGGGTGTGTCTCGACGATTGTTGCTCCGAGTTTGTATTCAGTCTCTTTGGTTTCTTCACTAGCGACAAAAAGCAGGGCCCGGAATTTAGCACTTAGAACTTGGGCGTCACCAAGCATGGAAACAACGACAGATATCGATGTTGGCGTCGTGTCTCCTTCTAAAAAGGTTTCTCTTTACACCTTCTAAGAGTCTAAAAAGTTCCCAGCTTGTTTGTTTGCGTACAGAGAAATTGAGGAAATTTGATAAAACCATGTAGGTGCTTGTTCCTATTGGATATGGTACGGAGGAAATGGAAGCTGTTGTGTTAGTTGATGTTCTACGGCGAGCTGGTGCAGAGGTCACTCTTGCTTCTGTGGAGCAGAAGCTAGAGGTTGAAGCATCTTCAGGGACCAGATTGCTTGCTGATGTCTTAATCTCCAAATGTGCTGATCAAGTTTTTGACCTAGTGGCTTTGCCGGTAAGTTCCTCTCTGGAATTAGGCAATACAGATCTTCATCTGCTGTTCTGATTTTGGCTGATTCACGACCAATATCGTTTCGTTGAGCTCTAGCTAATTGGTTTCTGTATCGTGCAAATTGTGAAGGGAGGCATGCCTGGCGCCGTTAGGTTAAGAGACTGTAAAATTCTCGAGAAGATCATGAAGAGACAAGCTGAAGATAAGCGGTTATACGGCGCTATTTCTATGGCTCCAGCTATTGCTCTTCTTCCATGGGGACTTTTGACAAGAAAGAAGGTATAAATCGAAAGGCTTGTGATTGTATGTTAGCTAGTAACTAATCTGTTGCCTCCATTTTTTATTTTATTTCTAAACTTGGTGTAGTTCATCGTGCAAGACAACCGGACATCCTGCTTTTTTCGGGAAGCTTCCTACGTTCTGGGCTGTTAAGACAGACATTCAAGTTTCAGGGGAGCTTACAACTAGCCGTGGACCAGGCACTTCTTTTCAGTTTGCTCTTTCCTTGACGAAGCAGCTCTTTGGAGAAACTACAGCCAAGTCGGTTGAAGAGCTTCTGGTCTTTATCTTATTCACTTGTACAGTTTTTCTTTTCTGTATCCATCTAGATATGTAACAATCTTCTCATAGTCTTCTTTTCCAATCATTTCTCTAGCTTCTACGCGATGGTTACCAGAATCCTAAGACGGAAGAGTTCAATTGCATTGACTGGTCCCTAAACCGCACACCTCGTGTAAGTCGCATGAAGCTGCTATTAATGAATTTCCACGTTATCTCATTAGATGAGGATATGATGATAACTTATTATGCTTTTTCTTCTTAAACTTCAATATCTATGGAGTGCTACTTTTCTTCTATCCATTCCCTCTTCTTTCACGCTCATTTGAATTTGAAAGCTTAGAAAGTTGGATGATTCTTTCTGAATCTGTGAAAATGGTTGTAATGATGTAACTGAATACAGGTTCTTATCCCGGTAGCCAACGGATCCGAAGAGGTTGAAGTGGTCACAATTGCAGACGTTCTGAGAAGAGCCAAAGTAGATGTCACGGTTGCATCGGTCGAAAGATCATTGCGGATTACGGCATCCCAAGGCACCAAAATTATAACCGACAAATTGATTGGTGAAGCCGCTGAATCATCATATGATCTAATCGTTCTTCCGGTAAGACATTTATGGAAAAGCTACTCTTGTAGCAAGCATGCCTCTCATTAAACTCCAAGCCTTTGTCTAGTTCACAATTTCTCAGATAGATCTTGCCTATACATGTTCCAATATAACTTCTGTACCGCATCAACGTAATGTGCTTAGGAAAGACGAACTACAACTTTTGGTTGCTCCATGGTAAGTAATTTTGATTTCTTTTCTTTAATGGAAATTCCCTAGGGAGGCCATGCTGGCTCGGAACGTCTGCAGAAGTCCAAAATTCTCAAGAAACTACTCAAGGAACAACAAGAATCTGGGCGAATATATGGAGCTACTAACTCTTCACCGACCGTCCTACACAAACACGGTTTACTCAAGGTAAATTGAAGAAAGTTTTTTTGTTCTTTTCTTTGTCCTAGATATCAGCAAAGGCTGTACACGATTTGAATCCTAATGCAGGAGAAGAGAACAGCTGTGTACCCTTCAGACACAGACGGGCCTACGGTTGACCAAATGATCGAAGGGGCAGAAGTTGTTATAGATGGAAACGTGATTACAGGTTTGGGGCTTGCAACTGTTAGTAATTTTTCGCTAGCTATTATTAGCAAGCTTTTTGGACATGGTAGAGCAAGAAGTGTTTCAGAAGGGCTTGTGCATGAGTATCGAGGGAATTTGAAGGCATCTTGATCAGGAAACACAATTAGAAGATGTCTCCACTGCTGATCTTAAACCGAAATCTTGTGTTCTTCATCTGGCATCAACCCATCTCAATTTCTAGGACTTTCACCGGTTCCATCTGTTCAACTTTTGAGACAATCTGGATCTGTGTTGTATGTACATGAAATTTTGCCATTAAGTTAGTTTTGTATCTGATTTTGGAGATTGCATATTATGATGATTTTAAAGATGTTTCCATCAATTTATTCACTCTCTCTCTCATACGTTGTTGAGTCGGTCCGAAATTATAATTTCAGTCGTTGGAAAAAGGTCCAGACAGGTAATATAATACATTAATACTACCAGATAAATCCACTCTGGTTAAGTCACAAAGATGTTGAAGACAATGACACGTCCTATAAAGCAACATCAAGATCCATTACATCAGGAAGATAAAACCAAAAGATCTTCAGGAAAATAGAACAGATGAGCGTTGATCTATCTCTGTCAAATCGGCCACACTTCATTACTTACAGTCACCCACGGAAACATCTGCCTAAGTTACATACAAAGCTAGGTTCTACTTTCTGTGTGTTGTTCTATAACTTCTGCTCGTTGTTGA
The DNA here is from genome assembly GCA_900406415.1 of Isatis lusitanica. Taxonomy (NCBI): domain Eukaryota; kingdom Viridiplantae; phylum Streptophyta; class Magnoliopsida; order Brassicales; family Brassicaceae; genus Isatis; species Isatis lusitanica. The sequence continues at coordinate 1,164 of OVBB01001355.1, read as the reverse complement.
GTTTCTTGGGCGCCTTCATAACCCCTCTACCAAGGACCCGTCAATGTCCTTCGCAAGCATTGCCTTTTGCATCCCNNGGCGCATTGGCTCCAGAAGCTGCAACAACACATAAGCCAATTTCTGTTAAATTTCTACTTGTGGGATTAGTCTTGCGAAGTATCCAAATTGGCTGTGTGGTTAAGGCAGACTGAAAAGTTAAGATGTGATATTATGTTTCACTTCGTTGTGTTGCTTACAGTGTTCGACTAAAAGCTTAGACTGCTGTCCAATGGCAATTCATTTTGCGGTCAAAGTTAAAAGCAAGCCTAGCCAACTGTAAAGGTACGCGAATCAAGAATATACAAGAGACAGTACCTGCTTTTTCTGCTTTTCCATGATTTCAACCTGCATGAAACATTTGGTCAATTTGTCAGAACATCAAGAAAAAATAAACCCCAATCGAAAAATCTCGAGATAGGAAGAAGCGGGACACACTTGTTTCCTCTGCAACTCTTCATTCAGCTCTTTCAGTTGTGCAACTTCTGCCTCCAACTCCAACGTATAAGCCTGTCAGGCAGCGAAATGAAAAAGTAAGTAACTATAACGACGGTGATTTCAAAGTTTCTTCAATCTCCAAGATTTCAATGGACACTCACTTGCTTGCGAGCGCGGGATCTTGCAGCTGATTCCCTATTCTTTATCATCCTTTTTTGCCTCCTCTCAATCACTTTCTCCAGGACTGCGCCTGTT